>JBAMJV010012128.1:0-41324 GCA_037951105.1 Echinarachnius parma
CATGCATACCAAATGTAAAAAGCTTGGGTATTCTTAAGCAATCACATACAATTGAAATCTAAGTTGTAGACCAAACGAGAGTAGCCCTTTCACCCATTAGACCAAATGAGAATTAGACTAAATTGTAATTAGCCGAAATAGCGTTTCGACGAATTGCTTGGAGACCAAGTGGAAAATAGACCTGTGAGTATTAGACGAAATGGAAATAGACTAAATGGATATTAGACCAAGTGAAATACAGACCAAATGGTTATAGCTAGACCAAACAGTAATTAGACGAATTGCATATAGACCAAATGAAAATAAGCTTACTGAGAATTAGACGAACTGGTATTAGACGAAATGATCAATATTATTCTGCTCGCACCCGATGGGTTATTTTCTCATGGGTTCCCGGCCCTCCTGAAGCGAGGCAAGAAGGAGCTCGGGTTCATCCTTCCGTCTTGACCTGGGATGAGCCAGGGTAATGTGGGAATGTGGACTAGATTATGTCATATAGATCGCGGACTTGTCCGATTATGCAAGGTGGTTCATTGAACATTCCGCACCGAGTCCAATTATGCAAATTAGTTTACAATACATGTTGCACATAGATTCGCGGACGGATAATGTGTTAGCCGCCGCCCACGCTTATGTTATAGTGCAGGTGTTAGTATAGGGAAACATCGGAGAAGCACATTTGACATGGTCAAGTTTGGGTGTATTCTGTCACTGTTCCTGTGTTCAGACTTCCGAGGTTTCCGGGCCTGCTGTTTTGCCTTTGCCAAGGCGTGGCTTTGCAGCTAGTTTACCGTAAGTTTGTAGAATAGATAATTGAGTTTAATCATGTATTAGAGTGATTGTTAATGCATTATTTGAGGTGGATAAAGATGTTTGATAGAGGTAATTATGATAATTAAAATGCCTGTTTATGATGTTGACAGAAGTTTTGAGTAGGCGTTCATTTATCATATTACGCTGTTTAAATTCATAATGTTTCATAGAGAGATATGTGATAAATATGTTTATGCAACATTTTTATATCGACATATAATTATGAATTACGTATAGAGTGATTACAAAATTGATTGAAAGAGTAATTGTTGCAATTTTATATTTCGCGCACATGTGAGGTAGATGTGTTAGCTGACGCTGAGGGCGCGCGATGTAAACAAACTAAAAAATATGGCGGCGCCCACAGTTATCTCGTAGATGTGAGATGTTATTAGCTTTTTACACCTTAGATGAACGGTATGAAGTATATGATTGTTATTTTTCCGTGATGTTTATGTTAACCTTTTCCCCTTTAGAAGTAGACGATGTGGGAACTGAGATTTGTGTGTTTTAGAGGTTCAATACTTTTATACTGTTTGTTGTTACATTAACATTATTATAGGTGCCTGCATGCTGAGCAGATAGATGGCTGCTTGAGGGGCTGCTGGAGCCGTAGTTGTGTGCAGTCTGTGGGTCTGCATAGACCTTGGGTACGTTTATATAATTAAATGATGGCAGTTTGTTTAACAGACTTTGTGTAACTTTACTTAGTCTAATTATATATTTCAGAGTGCATGAATATGATCATGTGTGAGATATTGTGTTGAACTATTGCAAGATGAGTTATGTTTGCCTTGAAATAATCTATATATGATCATGTTCTGATTTTAAGAGACATTTATGTACTTGTTTATCAGCCTTATAGAGGTTTATTATAAATACTTACAGATGGATGTATTTCTTGTTTGCTTGATAAAGTATGATGCATTAATTGCCAGATTTATATTAATGTTTGAGATCATGACACAGTTGGTTTCATGTCTAGATTTGATTATGTCATTCAAGTAAATGATTATAACATTTGATTTAATTGATTATAAAAGAGAATCAAGATGAAAATGGATTTGATTCTGAGATTAATTAGTAATTGCTTTATATATTTAATCAAGAGGATTACATTTCTGTTTAGTAATTACTGTTTCATTTTCATCAAGATTATAATCATGTTTTTGTACATTTATATTTGATTGAAATTCTATGACATGTTTTGTTTTTATTCTGCCAATTGCAGGGTTTTTGTCTTCTGCGAGAATCTCGACATTATGAGAGATACTGTGGCCGATGAATAAATAACCAGAGCAACCTAACAAACTTGTTACTGTGTGTCCTTCGGCCTCATCTAAACGTACCACGACAGTAATTAGGATTTTCGAATTTCCTTGGAATGAGCCAGGGATTACACGGTTTACGATGGCAACAATCAGGTGCATCAGTCAGATCAGCGGTTTCCTGACTAAACGAACAGCCCTCATTTTGGTCGATGGATTTGTCACCAGCAGACTGTCCCCAAATGTTATACCTCGTTTTATGGCTCTTGATCCTTTCAACATGTTGGCCCCAATATGTGGTATAAACTCCCCCTCGCTATTCAACAATCCACTTCTAATTTAATTCCTCACTGAAAACCCACCTCTTTCGCTCTGTGTAAAATTAATCAGACAATACCCACTATATAATGTTATATATGTTTGTATGTTCTGTATAAGATGTAGGCATATAGGCTACCCAGGGAGCAAAGGGTGTTTTACAGACATGGAATGTCATAAAAGGTTCGGGCCCAGAATTGCCTTCTAGAACCTTGTAGAAGCACAACCTAGGTGGACAACCTCGCGAACTAGCTACTGGAAAGCCACATAACAAATATGAAGATTTTACCCCTACTGAACATCCGGGAAGGGGGGGGGGGGGGCGGTCATTCGCATACACAAGTATAATAAAGGCTTAATGCACATTTCAAAGTTAACACCCCTTAATTGTAATAAATGGCACAATGCTTTGAAAACTTTGACACAAAATGCTTAATGTAATGCTTAGTTTTGTTGATGATGTTGACACTGATTGTTTATTTACTCTAATTCTGTGCTTGGTTCCCTGGATTGACCTTATGGGACAAATTGGGACAACGTCTAATAAGATCCCATATTCTTGAGCAGGGGCGGGGCAGAATTGTTGGTGTTGACAGGTTTGAAAAATGGTATGTTTTGCATTGTGAGTATTGGGAGTCTTGTGTTGCATTAAAAAAAACAGATGTAAACTATGACGCATAGTGCATACATTGATTTTAAGAAACTATACTGCTCACTGAAAAGGACAACCCCAAGTGGTCTGCAGAGGAAAGTGCGATATGATTATAACACACTGTACATATACCTGACCAAATCTATATTATAATAAGAGGACGGTGTTGGTGTCCGTGTGTTGCTGTCCGTCACGGTAGTTTTCGCGTATATTTTTAGCTGGACGATGGATCTGACGTTTGTACGCCATTGGTTGCGAGATCCTTTTAAACTAAATTTCGCGATATATCAACAAATTTCGCTGGTCCATTAAATGGGATTGATACAATTTGTTTTGCCTAGCTATTACGGTAGCTGCGTACGGCAATGTTGAACCAAGGAGGATGTGCACACGCTGCACATGCAATTTGACAAGCCAGACATCATATGCGCATGCGCATATCGTCTCAGTTCAATACACACTCGAGATCAACTGCTGCTGAACTCGATGACACGATTCGCCGGGAGGGGAATTTGCATACACTATACCGTAGAACACCATCGTCAAGCACCCCCAAGCACCTATATGCATCTTGCTTTTAAAGAGCGCCCGCTCTCTGTCCAAACGGGAAACTTTAATCAAGAATGCAAATAATGGTGAGGAATATTCATGAGGATAATAATGGAGGTGAATCTCATGGAAACCTCTTTAAAAGCAAGATAGGTATATGTGCTTGGGGGGTGCTTGACGATGGTGTTCTACGGTATACAAAGTAGCGGAGTATTGTAGTCCGGCATCTGTGCATTGTCAACGCACAACCTACTACACACATTCGTGTATAATAATTGTATACGTATGAAGAGAATACGGTTTTTCTTTTCGATGCCAATTCGTACCTGTATGGTTTAATTTTCTGAATATATCTACTCGAGAACGATTTGATACTGTTTCGCCTATGAATTTGACGAGATTAATCACAGGGTTCTGGGATAGGGGCAATGATTATCTCTTTCATTGTACATGTATATTCAATAGGATTTTTGAGAATTTGCGTAGTTTGTAGATTGACTGACGTAAGGGGGGGAGGGGTGGGGGAAGGGAATACTAATACTCAGTGGCGTACCCAGGATTTTTTTCAAGGGGGGGTTATTTCTTAAGAATAATTTCTGTCAGCGGTGGAGGGGGGGGGGGGGGGGTAGTCGTGGAAAATGTTTGAATCCGAGACCGCAAATTATCTACATTTTCGAGACCAAGACCAGGTCCGGTCCAAAGTTTTCGAGGCCAAGACCAAGACCCAGTGGTTGAGAATCCTGTAAGTGGGGGGTGGTCGTAACATTTGTTCGCAGCCTAGAACAAACATTATCGACATTTTCGAGGCCGAGACCAGGGTTCTTCGCAATTTTAGATGCCAAGACCATCGATAATGACGGTCCATTGCAGACCACTAAAATTTGGTCTCAAGACCAGTTCAAATTTGAAAAGGGGGGAGGGGGTTCAAACCCCCAAAACAGTCATTTTGGGGTCAAGGGGGAGGGTGGAACCTTGTCATAGACAATTCAATTTTCTCAGCCGCGACCGCGAATTTTCGACATCTTCGAGACTGAGACCAGGTCCAGTCCCAAATTTTCGAGGCCGAGTCTAAGACTCACTTGGTTGAGAATCCTGTAAGCGGGGGGAGGGGGAGGGGGGGGGGGGGGGGAGTCGAAGACATTTTTTGTAGCTGAGACCGAGAATTTTCGAGACCAAGACCAAGACCCATTGGTTGAGAATCCCGGCGGGGGGGGGGGGGGGGGGGGTTCGAACCCCCCCCCCCCCCCTGGGTACGCCTATATGCCCTACAATACTACTACTTCTACTACTACTACTACTACTATTACTACTACTACTACTACTACTACTACTACTACTACTACTACTACTACTACTACTACTAGGCCTACTACTACTACTACTACTACTACTAGGCCTACTACTACTACTACTACTACTACGACTACTACTACTACTACTACTACTACTACTACTACTACTACTGCTACTGCTACTACTACTACTACTGCTACTACTACTACTACTACTACTATTACTACTGCTGCTACTAACAATAATAGCCTAATACTTCTACAGCTACTATTTTACCATGTTTACTGTTTTTTTTATAAATAAAATGAACACTATTTATGTTACTTTGTCAAATAGGTCCAGTACCCACTAAACCCATCACTTACTCACACTGCCCCCCCCCCCCCTCCACCCTTGCTCACTGCCTGCATGCTATCCATTGTTATCTGTACGTATGTTTAGTGACTGGTGCTGAACTTGACGAAATGCTGACCAAATTGTTAATAGTACACTGATAAACTCCTATAACTTATTTAACTAACAATGTTTTACCGTAACAATAATTTTTTCCATATTAATTATTATAACCATACAAACAGATAATCCATTATGTTTTAAAATGTTTTTTTTTTACACTCGGAAATATACAAAATATATAAAGTTACAAAAATACAACATTTAACATATCTCACTCAAAGATCTGGTGACGGGTAAATTGCTAGTAGTATTGAAAGAGAAAAGGGTCAGCATTCTGATTACACTTAGTTTGTAGCATACATCAGGTACAAAATTTCCACAACATACTGATCAATTGCATCTACAAATCTAAACAAGAATCATAACTCGTAATGAACATTGCTACATAACATTCTAGAATAATACAATTTATAAGACATGTCCCAACAGATCTACGCAACACGTTCATAGTACAACCAATTTCAAAGGTGGGGCGAATAAGTACGTAGGACAGTTACGTGTTACTACCATAGTTGCATTTAAAATAGATGGTCAAAGGATGCTTCCGATGATTGAGCTAGGTGTGAACCCAAAAGGCTTGACATACCTTCGTTGCAAAGAGTCCCCATCCAGCCAGATGTACAGGTGCATATAAACTGGTCTCTCCCGTTCACACAGGTCCCTCCATTGAAGCAGGGATTGCTTCCACACTCGTCATAGTCTATAAAAACAAAGTTGAGTTGCAAAAAAGGGTGTGACATGTCACGGTTTAAGTTGAATAACGATACTCTTGTCTTGTCATAAATTAGTTAAAGCTGTTCCAAAAAATTGCCTTGTGAAAAATATTATTATCATTATAGGCCTACCACTTGTTTGCTTTGTCATAGTTCGCAAAGAAGAACACTATTTGGGTTTCGATTAACAATCAAAATCTAGTCCTGATCTTGCTATAAAAAGACACATCGTTTAATTGTCGTCGTAATTGAGGAAACGTTAAAATAGACAATATTACAAATAATCAGATATATCAATAACTTTATTCCTTTTTTTTTATAAACAGAACCAAATTTAAAAACAAAATTAGTTTTCATTACCGAAGTCGCAGTTGATGCCTTGCCACCCCGATGAACAGGTACAGCTATATTCGTTGACTGCGTCATTGCACACACCTCCATTCTTACATGGGGAGCTACCACACTCGTTGATATCTGAGAATTTAATGAGGACCACACGCATATATGGTTTTAGCATGAAATTTCATCTGTAATTCATTTCATTTCATAGTTTTGGTCTTGTTTATTATGAGGAAAAAAAATGAAACGTGCATATAAAATGATACATATTATATATTTGTTTAAAGTGGCAGGGACAAGACCGATAGAGGACGCTAGTCATATAACGAACGCGCTACGCACGAGACGCGCCGTCTACTACAAATATATAGCGGAGATTCCGTACAAGCTTCAGGCCTTCGCAAACTAGGCTAGAATAGACTGTGGGCTGACTAGCAAATAGATGCTTAGTGTTCTAGTTTCGTGGTCCGCCAAGGGCTACCACGTGCTGTATGTCGTAAAATTTGTCTACACATATATGCATGTATCGGAACCCACTTGTCGGTTGCATAATTTGCAAAAGAAAATTAAAATTTATAAAATAGTTTTTGAAAGTGAGTGTTCTTGAACGGATAGGTATGCAACCATATATGGCTGTACTAATCATTGTGAGCACTGCACACTGTGCACACAATCAGTGCAATTATGTGTACTGTGTGTGAGCGTGTGTGTCTATGTGTAATACCAATGGCGTATTTCCAGTGTACACAACCTCGTTTAATAACTTGTTGTAGTACAGCTCTCTATGTAGTCAAATGTAGGCTGCTAGAGGCCTGGCTGTGTATTATATGTGCATTTCAAATATGACTTCTTTGATCATTCAGAGATCACAGAAGAATTGGTTCATAATATAATAGTACCTCGGTGGAATGTCCAAGCCCTGATCACGTCTAGAATTAGAAAGCATGTCAACAATTTCAAATAATGTGTCGTTTTATCCCCAAAGAACTATATAGTCACTCATGTACATATTTACAATGATTTATGCTTACTGTATTAAATAAAACATCATATTTTCCTGTTACAGTTAATCTTAAGCCCGAATTTCCTACCTAGGTATGAACCAGATTGAACAATTTTAAGTCCAAAAATGCAAAAGCTATCAACCGTGGGACGGGGGACACCCCCTGCCACCGCTCGATCAGTCACTTCGCGATCCCAAGCAATGTCTCAGTTTCAGCTCTAGCTGGCTCAACGTTGGCAACAACGTGAGTGTGGTTGGGCATGAGCCCCTACACAGACACATTGTGAGCCCCCATGGGTCTTTGCACCCTCCCCCACCCCCAATTAAATTGGCATCAAATCAACAATTTTGATGAATGGAAAGGGTAGCAATATTCAATAGAATGTTAACCTTGAGACAAATGGTCAACACAGTCATGCACTCGTAAATTGAATGCATTGGGGCCATTTTGCGACATTTCACTTCCTGCATCCCTCTATTCTCTGGGCTACTGCAATCGCCCCAATTGCATAATCACAACACATTTTAAACTTATTACAAAATACGAGAGATATGATCGATCAAACTTGAGTTTCCGAACTTTTATTGAGGGGTTTACATGAAGCCTGTAAATGTATATTTTACTTTTCTTTTCTCTTCTAATTTACCTAAAGGAACACATCTGACGCCTACATCATCAGAGTGATCACAGTTACGGACACCATAACTAAGGCAATGATAGATGTTTGACTCGGCCCCGGTACAACGAACATCACCCAGTATAAAGTCTCCCGTGCCTTGGCCAAATGCTGCAGTAGACCATGTTTGCTTAGCAGCGGAGAAACCAAGACTTCTGCATACAACGTGCGCATCGTGGATATCCCATTCATAAGCACCACAGACAGTTCCCCAGGCTCCGTTCCAATAAACCTCTACACGACCCTCGTCGCTTGTAGACCCATCTTGAAGGCGAACTGTGTAAATATTGATAATAAATATGAAATAACATTCAAACTTTCAAGGGGCTTTCAAACTCCTGGCCATAGACATAAATGAATCATTTGAATAGAAGCAGAGAGAGTCATCCTCCAATTGTATGTGACGTATTTCCTTTGGTGTTAATTATTCAAATAAGTTGCCATTTTAAGAGTGCAAAATTTGTAATTAACTGTACTTTTTTATAAAATAATTATTTAAATTAATATTGGGAAGTCTCTTTGTTAGATATAAAATGATGATACATTTCGTTTATTTTCATTTTACCTGATGGTTCACATCTGACACCTGCATCTTCAGAGTGAGAACAATTATGGATACCAAGACCTTCATGAGGACAATCAAAGATGGATGACTCTGTTCCAGTACAGCCTACATCATCCAGTAGAATATCTCCTGTCCCTTGTCCAAATGTTGCGCTACTCATTGTGGCCTCGGCAGCCGATGGGTAACCAATACGTCTGCAGACAACGTTCGCATCTTGGATATCCCAGCTATCATGACAGACAGTTCCCCAGGCTCCGTTGTTATAAACCTCTACTCGACCCTCATTTGTATAGTTACCATCCCGCAAGCGAACTGTGTTAACATCAAATTAGAGATAGATAGATGGATAGATAAATGGTATTTATTGCTCCATGAATGGCAGTTTCACAACTGAATTGCACATGAGTTACAAAAGTTTGTCATATATACATTGTAAAAATCACAGAACATTTAAAAACGTGTCTTATTAATATTGCATAAATACCATAACCAGTTAAAAAACAGTAAATGAACATAATTCTTGAAAGAAATGATTAAGTCCAATTATGTACTACTATATAAACTGATCAAATTCAAAGAATAAAATAGTAATTAAATATAGTTTAACACATATTGGTACAATAAACATAATCATTAAACGAATGAACGCAAACCAGAACATTACGATTACAAAATATTACAATGAATATAAACACGAGCAAATCAGCTTTTGTTATACAGGCGAATCACATTTGGTATAGGACTATTTTGCATTCGATTTGTTTTACATTTAAAATCCGGAATTTTCTTTGAGTTTCTAAGTGTTCTAGTACATTGTTTTTGTGGGAGAAATTGTTGAAATTGGTCGGTGAGTGATAATGTTTTTTGAAAGAAAGTAACACATAAATCTTGACGCCTTTTTATCTAGTGTTTGAAGTTGGGATTGTTCAAGTGCATTTGTATAATCATTATAATCCCTACGGAAAATTATCCGCAACGCTCTCTTTTGAATTCTCTCTAATCTCTCTTTTTGACTTTGTGTGAGTCCTCCACTCCAAACAGGACTGGCATATTCAAGTAGAGGGCGAATATAACCATGATATAACTGACAAAAACAGTGATAAGGTCTTCCTGTGGAAGACCATATTTAACCAAAGAACGGAGCATATATAATGTAATGTAGTAGTAGTCCAAATATCCCTCCCCCTTCTTAGTAAAAGTAATATTACCCTCACATGCCCATCTTCAGACCATTGACCCTCAAATGTAATGTAATCCTAGCTAGTATACCCCCCAATGTTTTATGGTCAACATGATCCCCCAGACCAGACTTCCGTCTGCTCCCCAATAATGTTGGTGATCCCTTTCCCTGGACAAACACCTTTGATGTTCCGTCCCCGAGCACATGGCAGGTGTCCAGTAGTAAATCACCCCTCCCCTTCTCTGAACAACATCCCTTGTATTGAAACCACCCTGGTTTAGCTATATATTGATGTGTGCCCCTGGATTAAAAAGGAGTGCTAGCTCAGACCTTCACTGAGTGAGCACGTGTGCTCATTTGTGCCGACTGGCTTATATACCATACTACCTTTTCATGTGATGACTGTTTGAATACTCTAAACTTTTAGAGTATAAATAAATATCTACGTATTACTCCGGAATCACCTGTGTCATTTGCTGCATTATTATATACCTCTCCTACTGCCAATAACAAATACCGATCCCAACAGAACATGGTGGAGAACCACGGCTTTCTAGACTTCAGTTCTAGATTTCATTATTATATCTGCATGGACGATCACCAGTGACTATATACATGTCCCGTTATCAACCGTGCTCAACAAACTACAATTTGTGATTGACTGGACTTCATGTGACGCCTACATCGCCATACTAATACAAAGTCAAAGACAATTGCTTTATATACAACTACCGCGACAACACCTGAACTACTATAGACTGCGACTGCGACTACTTGAATGATTTAAAGTTGAGCGAGGCAGCCAGCTTGATTACGCCTTCATCATGTAGTTCAAACTCGAGAGACTAGGCAGTATCCATGACACGCACATCATCGTTATGGATCTGATTAACAGCAACATCGATGTCAACACTGACGGCTCGATGACAAGCGGATATGGAGAAGATGTTGGCGACGAAGATGATGACAGCAATGACGACGATGATGACGACGAAGAAGACAGCAACGACGACAATGACATAGATGTCAACGATGCTGCTGATACCGTGGACATCGCAGAAATCGAGGACAACTTCAAGTACCACCTCATGGACCACAACAGCGTCATCCTGGACATCATTGGGAAACAAGGACATGCGGCAATGCAGAGACACAGAACGATGCCGACTGTCGGTCATCATTCATATTGAACTGTAATCAACATGGCCCTGTAGATATTTCCCAAACTATGTAGAATCGGTAAGTGAAACATTTTGTTGTTCCAATATGTGAGTGAGTGTGAAAGAGAACAGTTTTGTAGTATATAATTGTGTTTACTTGGTTATACTTTTCATTCTGTGTAATTTTTGGTAGATATATTATTCACAATATGTTCGTAGTTGCACTGTTTTACTTTAGTTTGCATGTATACGTATACTTAGGTCTTAGTTGTTCGAGCTGCTATTCCAACTTTCTATTTTGTATTGATTAATCAGTATTTATATTTGTTACTATAGTAATTTGCTTGTCTGTTGATCGCGACCTTGACTAAAACGACCACAGACCAACAAGACAAATTAAATACTATTTGGACAACCATTATAAATGCCGACTAGGAAGATTTATATGATACAATAAGTACTTTTGTTTAAGTATAAATAATTAAGATTTATTGACTTTAAAATTGGGTGAAACGTTTAATGAATTTAATATCTAATTTTGCGCCCATGGTTATAGATACAGTTATCAGTTGCAGTATGACGATATTAAAACTGACAGAAAAGTCAGTTCACTTCTTAAATGAAGAGTGTCTCTGCAGTATTGGTATACTGAACAAACCACATGTGCATACAGATATTTCTTTTCGTTTTCTTTCATGTTAGGTTTTTTTTTTTAATAATAATATATTATAAATTGAAATTTCTTTATTTTGGATTTGGAAAACAAAAATGAATGGATAGTTTGAACAATCTAATATTTAAATGTGCGGTTGGTTTTAGATGCAGTAAACAGACGCAGTTTGACAAATTTAAAACTGACATAGATCAGTAAACTTCATGAATTAAATGAAGAATGTCTCAGTTGTGATTTTGGTACTGAACAAGCTATGTGCATATTAATTATTATACATGTTTTTGTGCCGTTTGTTGTTAGAATAAGAGGAGCTTGCATTAGTCAATTTATTGAGCATTACAGGTATTACTTTCGTGTTTGTGAGACTTAATAATCATTATGTTGCTTTTGACTAGCAGATTTGAAAGTATCTGTTCGATTTTGATCCCTTTTAGCCTTATGCTTGTGTGATTGAATTTAATGGGAAAGGTGTTTGATCGTACTGCATTTCCATGCCCTTGCTTCATTGACTCATTTCTTGATGAGCATGTATGTGTCGTGGTAATTTTGTACCGTAATATATATTTATAGGATGGAACACTTGAATATATATTTCTGTAATGATTTATCATTTTAGTTCTGTACTCAGTATAACGTTGGTAGACAGGATGGAAGAAAGCCAAGTTGGTCAGTTTATGAGTCTACACTTTTCATTCATACCCACCCCTCTATTGATCCTCCCTGCATCGCCCCTATTCATGTCTCCCATAAAACCCGCCTTGTATTAAGCTGCTGGGCAGCCCTATTCAAACACTCCCCCAGCCCCAAGCCCAACTCAGGACAAGTTCAATGCCCTCTTTGTTCTGCGTTATATCCTCTTCTTTTATGTCATCTTTCTTAGTTACATCAAGTTTGTTTGGTGTTTACTAACAACTTGAATCTTGTTTTTAGAGAAAAGGTATAAATATGAGGTGTTAGAAAGCTAATATCATTCCTCATAAAAGTAACCGTGTTGTGAAGTTGGATCCTGGACCAGTGGACCTGAAAGCCATTTTGTTAGTGTGGGAATGCGGACTAGTTTATATCGTATGTAAATCGCGGACTTGTCCGATTGACCGAGTCCAATTATGCAAATGAGTTTACTACACATGTTATATTTAGATTCGCGGACGGATAATGAGTGTGTTAGCCGCCGCCCACGCTTATGTTGTAGTGCATGATGTGTTATATTAGGGAAGCCTCGGAGAAGCACATTTGACACATTCAAGGGCGGAGGTGTGTTTTGCCGCTGTGTTGGAGACACCAGTTTTCCGTGTCTGCAGTTGTACCTTTTTGGGCTGAAGTGTGGGTTTTGCAGCTATGTTACAGTAAGTTATGCTTGTAGAAATAGATAATTGAGTTTAATCATGTATTAGTGTGAGTGTTAATGCATTATTTGAGATGGATAAAGATGTTTGCTAAAGGTAATTATGGTAATTAAAATGCCTGTTAATGATGTTGAATAGAAGCTTTGAGTAGGCATTAATTATATCATATTACGCTGTTAAAATACATGTTAGAGAGTAATGTGATAAGTATGTTTATGTAACATTTTTATATCGACATATAATTATGAATTATGTATTGAGTGATTGCAAAATTGATTGAAAGAGTAATTGTTGCAATTTTGTATTTCGCGCACGTGTGAAGTAACCGTGTTAGTTGACGTTGAGGGCGCGAGATGTAAACAAACTAAAAAAAGATGGCGGCGCCCATAGCTGTCTCGTAGATGTGAGATGTTGTTAGCTTTTTATACTTCAGATGAACAGTATGAAGAATATATGATTGATATTTTTCCGTGATGTTTATGTAAACCTTTTCCCCTTTAGAAGTTGATGATGGTGGGAACCTAGATTTGTGTGGTTTAGAGAGTCAATACTTGTAATGTTTATTGTTGTTACATTTACATTATTTATAGGAGGCGGCTGTGGTTGCTGAGCAGATAGATGGCTGCTTGAGCTGTAGTTGTGCGCTGCAGTGGGTCTGCATAGACCTTGGGTACGTTTCATATAAATGATGGTATTTTGTTTAATAGTTGTAACAGACTCTGTGTAACTTAACTGAGTCGAATATATTTCGGAGTGCACGATTGTGTGATAGATATTATAAGATGTAGAGTTGATGTTTAGATTTAATTATGTCATTCAAGTAGATGATTATAGCGTTTGATTTCATTGATTATACAAGAGAATCAAGATGAAAATGGATTTGATTCGGAGATTAATTAGTAATTACTTTATCTAATATTTAATCAAGAGGATAACGATATTTCTGTTCAGTAATTACTGTTGCTTTATTTTCATCAAGATTATAATCATGTTTTTGTAAATAAGACATTTATATTTGATTGAAGTTCTATAACATGTTTTGTTTTATTCTGCCAATTGCAGGGTTTTCTTGTCATCTGCGTGTATCCCGAACAATGGTGGATACTGTGGCTGATTAAATAAATAACCAGAGCAACTTAACAAACTTGTCTTCTGTGTGTCCTTTCGGCTTCATTCACCGCACCACGACATTAGTGTAGTGCTGGTGGAAGCTGTCCTTGCATTGCTGATTATAAGGTGAATACTATATATTTTATATAAGTTTGTATTTGATTATGTACATTGGTTGTAAGAGAGTGTGAGCTTCTTATTTAATATATGTTGGAGTCGATATCGAATGTATAGTTGGTGTTCAATTCACTTATCAGTGATAGGTGGTCATGTTCAGCGAGATTCGTCTTTGATTTGTAGATGTATTTTGCACTTGTTATAATTATAGATTTACAGTGAGATTATTCTTCATTTAAGTTCATAATATAGTGTAGCTTTCAGCGTAGTATTATTGTGAGAGTTGACAGTGAATACGAGTAGATATTTGTTCTGAACCATCTTAGTTATCACGGTTATAAAGTGTTTGTAATTAAAGTTTACTTAGTTATTTGGTAATTGTTTCATATTACACAGGTATGTAGTTGCGGGATGTAATTGACACTTTGATTTAGTTAAATGTGTTGATTCATTATATGTTTTTGTTCTTTTGTTTCACAGGTGTTGATGGTTACGCTGTAATCTGTATAAAACTGTGTTGTGTCAGGTTTCCGTTTAAGGTTTAGGTTTTCGGTTTTAAGATAAAGTTTTAGCTTTAGTGTTAGTTTTAGTTTTTACTGCTAGGTTTTCAGTTTTTAGGTTTTCGTTTTATAGGTCTTAGTCTTTATGTTTTGGTGTTTTATATTTGGAATTTAATAAAGAGTTTAAAGTTAAGTTATTGTCTTCAGTGTCTTCCTTTCCATAGTCTTCTAGTAAACGAACCAGGGACAGATTTGTTAGGTTTTGATATTATTTATTGATTAATTTATTCTAATACCTGCGGACCAGTTTCGCAGGTCACATATGCATGGACATACTTTCATCGCCTTGAGCGCACCCGTTGTTTTTATCTAAATATATACTGTGTTCACAATTTGTGTAACTCTAGCCAAGTTACATTTACTGACTGTATTCACAATTTGTGTAAACCTAGCCAAGTTGCATACAATTGATATACAATTGATACACAGGTACTTATGGAAATTAGGTATTACCCTCATTTAGCGCTCCCGTTCCTTTCATGTATATACTGCATTCACAATTTGTGTAACCCCTTCAAAGGTTCATCGAGATGCATGACTGGATCAAGGAATCCTGGATGGCTGGCGACTGGTGAGTATATAGTTTATAATACCGTTTTCGTCTAGATCTCAGCTGTTATGCCTAATTCTATCATATCAATTACCGAGCATGGTGGCTTAGCGGTTAGAGTGTCCGCCTCATGCACGGAAGGTCCCGGGTTCGAACCCAGACCGGGTCATACCAAAGACTTTAAAAATGGCACCTCCTGCCTTCTAGCCAGACACTCGGCATTTATAGAATGGAGAAGGGAAAGTTAATCGCACGAGTTACCAGAGGACTGGCCCCCTTCTGTAACTTTCGCTACATTTAGTAGACGTGTGGCCTAGGGCTAATGAAACGGAGATAGGCGCCGCCTTATGTGCCAACATTGGTACGGGGAAGACTTTAACTTAACTATCATATCAATTACATATGGAATGGTAAACTAATATACGCGACGAATCGTAACCTCAACCCCAAAATCAGCTGATTGATATCGATAAGCGTGTGTGCGACGTGCCATCATGCTGCCGGTGTGGCAGGGATAATTGTCCGGCCAGGGATAAATGGCAGTGACGTCACGTGGACAAAAATCCCTAGAAATCCCTTTAAAAATCTAGTGATTTCTGTCCACGCTCAGGGATTTTTGTCCACTTAATTTTTCCTTTGTGACGTCATGTGACGTGTGGATGTAGTACAATTCACATCCGATCCTACACACGTAGTAAATGCCAACGACAAGCGCCGGGATGTCCAAAAACAGGACAGAAAATAAGAATGAAATTGTATCATTTAGCAAATGTTACTAATAAACTGACCAATAATAAGAACATCTGCCAAAATATGAATGCAGAACGGTAAAACACTCATTCATTATTTTATTATGAGCGTTTTTCTTGGCGCATGTCACGCGTTGTTGAGCTAGAGCGCCGTACGTTGCGGCGTCGGAAGTCACTGCGTACAGCCTAACATCACCTGCTGCATTTCGGCTCGAAATGTATAGCTTTACCGTGCGTCTGCCCATATTCGCCAGACAGATTTGTTAAAGCAATTATTTGTCGCAATATTGATTTTCGAACCCCAGTATAACTGCACACATGGAAGAAGCAACTAAAGTCTATTTCAGTATAGAAATGACGTTGATTTATTCAAAATCTAAGCCCGATTTTGTTCGAAAAATCGAGGTGGCGAATTTGACTACATTTGAACGATTGTTAGCAACTAAATCGGCTATGATAGAGCATTGACTTTGAACGGGTACGACATTAAAATAGTTGCTAACCTCAAATACGAGGTGGCGAATTAAACTAGATTTGTGTGATTTGAATTAGCAACTAAATAGGCCATAAAGCATTATAACTTTTAAGGGGTACGCGTACAACATTCAAAGAGTTGCTAACCTATAAATACGTAGGATTAAGATCTTGAGGTTCGAGGGTGCATGCCCCCGATGATGAGCCCATATAAGACAAATTAGCTTTACAAACAAAAACAAAAACATATTCGTTACGATTTATCACACAACTTAAGATTTTTCTACATCATTAGTCGCCAAATGATTTTTATGAGCTATAATCCACATCGGAAATCGATTCACATGATGGACACAAATCCCTGGGCAAGGACAATTATCCCTAGAGGTTCACCAGGGAGTTATGTCCAATGGACAGAAATCCCTTGATGTATCTAGAGATAATGGGTACTGGACACCTGGACAAGAATCCCTGCCACACCGGCCGTTAAATTATGTACGTAATGTACGTACACGTACCTAGCTAGCTCCACGATACCGTTGATAAAAAAAGATCTTACGCGTAGCATATTGTGACGTCATTATGCTCTTTCTTTGTGTAACTGCGCGATGGCGCGATGCATACTAATTATACGCTTAAGCTAACCAATCGCCTGAGGTATTGGCACGGTATTGCGCTATAATATGCGTAATTACGCCATGTATCGCGCGAGATAAGATCTTAGCTAGATAGCTGTGATCGCGTTATATCGATACCGGATAAATACGAGCGAGTAGAACTGACCATAATTTAACCAAGTCCAAATCATGAAAAAGTTAACATAATTTCACATTTTTGTTGTCATACTGATGAGGGACATAAAACACCTAACGAATGGACTTGATTGTGATAGGCAAGTCTATCACAAGAAGCCCATTCGTTAGTTGTATACTACTCTACGGCGATTAAATAACTATTTAAATCATTATTACCCATGATCATCAGGTACATTTCAAACCAACACAATGATATTGTGTACTTTCTCAACTCCCCGGGGAGCATACTAGCGGAGCTGCCACTGACGATGGCACTACCGGCTAATTAACACCCGACCATGGTACCCATTTATACACCTGGGTAGAGAGCAGCAATTGTAGAGAAATTGTCTTGATGAAGGACAAACGCGGTGTGCAGGGTTCGAACTCGGGATCTCCCGATCGGAAAGCGCGCGCTCAACCAATCTTGCCACACCACGTCCACATCCTGCTTGGCCCAACACTTCTAATGCATTTATTCTTTAAACAAATTAGTCATACAATGACTGCTTTTGAGTTTGAACAAGTTGGTTTGAACCATTTTGTGGTCACTTATGCAGCTTGACGTGCAGTCATGAAAATGGTTTATAGAGAAGGAGAAAGACTCATCCTCCAATAATATGTGACATGAAGTTTCATTCTTATAATACATGTTAGTTATGGATAATTTATTGAAGTAATTTAATTTCAATTACTCTGTACATGCTTGGTATATGTAATACAGTTGTGTTGAAAAATGAATGTTTCAATACTTTTACTTTTAATCCATCTCAACATCTTATGTAATCGGATATGTAAAAAATAAACTGCATGAAGCCTGTAAACGTATATTTTATTTTCCCTTTTTTCTCATATTTACCTAAATGAACACATCTGACGCCTACATCATCAGAGTGATCACAGTTACGGACACCATAACTGAGGCAATGATAGATGTTTGACTCGGCCCCGGTACAACGAACATCACCCAGTATAAATTTTCCCGTGCCTTGGCCAAATGCTGCAGTATCCCATGTTTTCTGAGCAGCGGAGAAACCAAGACTTCTGCATACAACGTGCGCATCGTGGATATCCCATCCATAAGCACCGCAGACAGTTCCCCAGGCTCCGTTCCAATAAACCTCTACACGACCCTCGTTGCTTGTATACCCATTTTGAAGGCGAACTGTGTAAAGATTGATAATAAATATGAAATAACATTCAAACTTTCACGGGGCTTTCAAACTCCTGGCCATAGACATAAATGAAGACAGAAATTATTTGAATAGAAGCAGAGAGAGTCATCCTCCGATTTTATGTGACGTATTTCCTTTGTGTTAATTATTCAAATAAGTTGCCATTTTAAGAGTGCAAAATTTGTAATTAACTATTTTTTTTTTAAATTCTTTAAATTAATATTGGGAAGTGTCTTTGTTAGATATAAAATGATGGTTCATTTCGTTTATTTTCATTTTACCTGATGGTTCACATCTGACACCTGCATCTTTAGAGTGAGAACAGTTATGGATACCAAGACCTTCATGAGGACAATCAAAGATGGATGACTCTGTTCCAGTACAGCCTACATCATCCAGTAGAATATCTCCAGTCCCTTGGCCAAATGTTGCGCTGCTCATTGTGGCCTCGGCAGCCGATGGGTAACCAATACTTCTGCAGACAACGTTCGCATCTTGGATATCCCAGCTATCATGACAGACAGTTCCCCAGGCTCCGTTGTTATAAACCTCTACTCGACCCTCATTTGTATAGTTACCATCCCGCAAGCGAACTGTGTTAACATCAAATTAATACACATAATACAGCTAGATGTTGCCATAATATGACATGTCGCGTTCTTGTTCACATATATCTTTCATGTATTTGTTCATCAACATATAACCGTGTCATAATAATAATAGTATGAACATTTATATAGCGCAGCTACTATACATATATAATCTACTGCGCTTAAATAACTATTTAAATCATTATTAACCATCACGTATATTTCAAACCATCACAATGATATTGTGTACTTTCTCAACTCCCCGGGGAGCATACTAGCGGAGCTGCCACTGATGATGGCACTACCGGCTAATTAACACCCGACCATTCTACCCATTTATACACCTGGGTAGAGAGCAGCAATTGTAGATAAATCGTCTTGCTGAAGGACAAACGCGGTGTGCGGGGTTCGAACTCGGGATCTCCCGATCGGAAAGCGCGCGCTCTACCAATCGTGCCACTCCACGTCCACATCCTGCTTTCTGATTAGATGTATAGATCGTCGATACCATCAAGGGGCTCTATCCCCTCCACCACTTATGGCCCAACACTTCTAATGCATTTATTCTTTAAACAAATTAGTCATACAATGACTGCTTTTGAGTTTGAACAAGTGGTTTGAACCATTTTGTGGTCACTTATGCATCTTGACGTGCAGTCATGAAAATGGTTTATAGAGAAGGAGAAAGACTCATCCTCCAATAATATGTGTGTCACAGTAGTTTTGAATTGAGCCTAGTTTGTTTACGTGTGTATGGGCAAGGACCCCAGCACGTGCACGCCGCGATGTTGTTTTGTCATGGAGACGGGTATTATTACGTCGTGTCGCTCCAGTAGGCAGCGCTGGTTTAATTTGTTATTGTTTATTTAATTGCCCGGCATAGCAGCAAGGCTGTTTGTTGATTTACGGGATAGCGCGATCGCGTGCCACACCGTGATTGGTGCGCACGATCGGACACCGCACCCAGTTTGGGTTTGCCGAGCTGTAACTCGGGGCAGTATTTTGCATATAAATGCTTGCCGCACCTAGTGACGGGACGCTAGGATCGTAGCCGTACTTGTAGGGCCAATTGTAGATGAACGTCAAGTCACACGATAGTGTGGTGTTTGATGATTGGGTAAATTAATGATTGGTGAGAGAGGAATTTACACATATCAGTTGGTGATTGGGTGAACGGTTTTGTTCCCTGCTGGATGTGGTGATTCTGGGAATGAGTTTTGGGGCGTTTTGGTGAGATGTTAGAAGCCATTAAGATCTGGTTGAGAGCGGACCTGTTTGAGCCACCATTTAGGAGGCGTGTCTCGAAACACGGCCGGAGTTCTGGGAGAATGTGTACTTTGCTGTTGAGAGCGAGTGTTTTTCCCCGTATTCGTAGCTGCCAAGTAGTCGGGCTGTATATGCAGACTGTGCAGACGGCCGCAGAAAGAGACCGATTTCCTCCGGGCGGGCAAGCATCGGTCCACAGCTTCTCACGGGCTTCTCAAACCAAGGATAGCTCCGCATTCGCTTAGGCGGAATTTGGATTCCGGGCACCGGGCATCGGGACTCGGAGAGATCACGTCGCCACCGTGGACAGCGGGTACGTGGGCGGTTCTTTCGCGCGGAATGACCACGCGGGTATTCGCGAGCGGAGGCTTCGAGCACAACGTACGGTCAAGCGTCAGGACGTCGACATCGAACTGGGTTCGACCCGCACTTCTTCGCGTGGGACACTCTTCGGGACTGGGTGAGATCACCGACGGTCAAGGGTTACGTCGCCACCGTGGGCATCGGGAACGTGGGCGGTTCTTTCGCGCCAGATGACTACGCGGGTACTCGGGAGCAGGACTTCGCGCGCACAGCGTACGGTCACGCGTCAGGACGTCGACATCGAACTGGGTTCGACCCGCACTACCTCGCGTGGGGCACTCTTCCGCGGGAGATTCGGTATCACATGGACTATAAATACCAGATGTTAGCTGGA
This sequence comes from Echinarachnius parma, assembly GCA_037951105.1. NCBI lineage: Eukaryota > Metazoa > Echinodermata > Echinoidea > Clypeasteroida > Echinarachniidae > Echinarachnius > Echinarachnius parma. Next base: position 21,088 of record JBAMJV010012128.1, read on the forward strand.
ACTTTTGAGTACTTTATAAATGATCAATGATTTGAGCAATTACTTGTTATTAAACTTCCACTTTATTTCTTAATACCTGTGTACCTAGTGCTTTAATTCACTTGTACTGTGGTAGGCCGCAAAACCTTTGACAATGTGACATGAAGTTTCATTCTTATAATACATGTTAATTATGAATAATTTATTGAAGTAATTTAATTTAAATTACTTTGTACATGCTTGGTATATGTAAGACAGTTGTGTTGAAAAATGAATGTTTCAATACTTTTACTTTTAATCCATCTCAACATCTTATGTAATCGGATATGTAAAAAATAAACTGCATGAAGCCTGTAAACGTATATTTTATTTTCCCTTTTTTCTCATATTTACCTAAATGAACACATCTGACGCCTACATCATCAGAGTGATCACAGTTACGGACACCATAACTGAGGCAATGATAGATGTTTGACTCGGCCCCGGTACAACGAACATCACCCAGTATAAATTTGCCCGTGCCTTGGCCAAATGCTGCAGTATCCCATGTTTTCTGAGCAGCGGAGAAACCAAGACTTCTGCATACAACGTGCGCATCGTGGATATCCCATTCATAAGCACCACAGACAGTTCCCCAGGCTCCGTTCCAATAAACCTCTACACGACCCTCGTTGCTTCTATACCCATCTTGAAGGCGAACTGTGTAAAGATTGATAATAAATATGAAATAGCATTCAAACTTTCACGGGGCTTTCAAACTCCTGGCCATAGACATAAATGAAGACAGAAATCATTTGAATAGAAGCAGAGAGAGTCATCCTCCAATTTTATTTGACGTATTTCCTTTGTGTTAATTATTCAAATAAGTTGCCATTTTAAGAGTGCAAAATTTGTAATTAACTACTTTTTTTTTTTTATTCTTTAAATTAATATTGGGAAGTCTCTTTGTTAGATATAAAATGATGGTTCATTTCGTTTATTTTCATGTTACCTGATGGTTCACATCTGACACCTGCATCTTTAGAGTGAGAACAGTTATGGATACCAAGACCTTCATGAGGACAATCATAGATGGATGACTCTGTTCCAGTACAGCCTACATCATCCAGTAGAATATCTCCAGTCCCTTGGCCAAATGTTGCGCTACTCATTGTGGCCTCGGCAGCCGATGGGTAACCAATACTACTGCAGACAACGTTCGCATCTTGGATATCCCAGCTATCATGACAGACAGTTCCCCAGGCTCCGTTGTTATAAACCTCTACTCGACCCTCATTTGTATAGTTACCATCCCGCAAGCGAACTGTGTTAACATCAAATTAATACACATAATACAGCTAGATGTTGCCATAATATGACATGTCGCGTTCTTGTTCACATATATCTTTCATGTATTTGTTCATCAACATATAACCGTATCATAATAATAATAGTATAAACATTTATATAGCACAGCTACTATAAATATATAGTCTACGGCGATTAAATAACTATTTAAATCATTATTACCCATGATCATCAGGTACATTTCAAACCAACAAAATGATATTGCGTACTTTCTCAACTCCCCGGGGAGCATACTAGCGGAGCTGCCACTGATGATGGCACTACCGGCTAATTAACACCCGACCATGGTACCCATTTATACACCTGGGTAGAGAGCAGCAATTGTAGATAAATTGTCTTGCTGAAGGACAAACGCGGTGTGCGGGGTTCGAACTCGGGATCTCCCGATCGGAAAGCGCGCGCTCTACCAATCTTGCCACACCACGTCCACATCCTGCTTTCTGATTAGATGTATAGATCGTCGATACCATCAAGGGGCTCTATCCCCTCCACCACTCATGGCCCAACACTTCTAAAGCATTTATTCTTTAAACAAATTAGTCATACAATGACTGCTTTTGAGTTTGAACAAGTTGGTTTGAACCATTTTGTGGTCACTTATGCAGCTTGACGTGCAGTCATGAAAATGGTTTATAGAGAAGGAGAAAGACTCATCCTCCAATAATATGTGACTTGAAGTTTCATTCTTATAATACATGTTAATTATGGATAATTTATTGAAGTAATTTAATTTCAATTACTCTGTACATGCTTGGTTTATGTAATACAGTTGTGTTGAAAAATGAATGTTTCAATACTTTTACTTTTAATCCATCTCAACATCTTATGTAATCGGATATGTAAAAAATAAACTGCATGAAGCCTGTAAACGTATATTTTATTTTCCCTTTCTTCTCATATTTACCTAAATGAACACATCTGACGCCTACATCATCAGAGTGATCACAGTTACGGACACCATAACTGAGGCAATGATAGATGTTTGACTCGGCCCCGGTACAACGAACATCACCCAGTATAAATTTTCCCGTGCCTCGGCCAAATGCTGCAGTAGACCATGTTTTCTGAGCAGCGGAGAAACCAAGACTTCTGCATACAACGTGCGCATCGTCGATATCCCAGCCATAAGCACCACAGACAGTTCCCCAGGCTCCGTTCCAATAAACCTCTACACGACCCTCGTTGCTTGTATACCCATTTTGAAGGCGAACTGTGTAAAGATTGATAATAAATATGAAATAACATTCAAACTTTCACGGGGCTTTCAGACTCCTGGCCATAGACATAAATGAAGACAGAAATCATTTGAATAGAAGCAGAGAGAGTCATCCTCCAATTTTATGTGACGTATTTCCTTTGTGTTAATTATTCAAATAAGTTGCCATTTTAAGAGTGCAAAATTTGTAATTAAATACTTTTTTTTTTAATTCTTTAAATTAATATTGGGAAGTCTCTTTGTTAGATATAAAATGATGGTTCATTTCGTTTATTTTCATGTTACCTGATGGTTCACATCTGACACCTGCATCTTTAGAGTGAGAACAGTTATGGATACCAAGACCTTCATGAGGACAATCAAAGATGGATGACTCTGTTCCAGTACAGCCTACATCATCCAGTAGAATATCTCCAGTCCCTTGGCCAAATGTTGCGCTACTCATTGTGGCCTCGGCAGCCGATGGGTAACCAATACTACTGCAGACAACGTTCGCATCTTGGATATCCCAGCTATCATGACAGACAGTTCCCCAGGCTCCGTTGTTATAAACCTCTACTCGACCCTCATTTGTATAGTTACCATCCCGCAAGCGAACTGTGTTAACATCAAATTAATACACATAATACAGCTAGATGTTGCCATAATATGACATGTCGCGTTCTTGTTCACATATATCTTTCATGTATTTGTTCATCAACATATAACCGTATCATAATAATAATAGTATAAACATTTATATAGCACAGCTACTATAAATATATAGTCTACGGCGATTAAATAACTATTTAAATCATTATTACCCATGATCATCAGGTACATTTCAAACCAACAAAATGATATTGCGTACTTTCTCAACTCCCCGGGGAGCATACTAGCGGAGCTGCCACTGATGATGGCACTACCGGCTAATTAACACCCGACCATGGTACCCATTTATACACCTGGGTAGAGAGCAGCAATTGTAGATAAATTGTCTTGCTGAAGGACAAACGCGGTGTGCGGGGTTCGAACTCGGGATCTCCCGATCGGAAAGCGCGCGCTCTACCAATCTTGCCACACCACGTCCACATCCTGCTTTCTGATTAGATGTATAGATCGTCGATACCATCAAGGGGCTCTATCCCCTCCACCACTCATGGCCCAACACTTCTAAAGCATTTATTCTTTAAACAAATTAGTCATACAATGACTGCTTTTGAGTTTGAACAAGTTGGTTTGAACCATTTTGTGGTCACTTATGCAGCTTGACGTGCAGTCATGAAAATGGTTTATAGAGAAGGAGAAAGACTCATCCTCCAATAATATGTGACTTGAAGTTTCATTCTTATAATACATGTTAATTATGGATAATTTATTGAAGTAATTTAATTTCAATTACTCTGTACATGCTTGGTTTATGTAATACAGTTGTGTTGAAAAATGAATGTTTCAATACTTTTACTTTTAATCCATCTCAACATCTTATGTAATCGGATATGTAAAAAATAAACTGCATGAAGCCTGTAAACGTATATTTTATTTTCCCTTTCTTCTCATATTTACCTAAATGAACACATCTGACGCCTACATCATCAGAGTGATCACAGTTACGGACACCATAACTGAGGCAATGATAGATGTTTGACTCGGCCCCGGTACAACGAACATCACCCAGTATAAATTTTCCCGTGCCTCGGCCAAATGCTGCAGTAGACCATGTTTTCTGAGCAGCGGAGAAACCAAGACTTCTGCATACAACGTGCGCATCGTCGATATCCCAGCCATAAGCACCACAGACAGTTCCCCAGGCTCCGTTCCAATAAACCTCTACACGACCCTCGTTGCTTGTATACCCATTTTGAAGGCGAACTGTGTAAAGATTGATAATAAATATGAAATAACATTCAAACTTTCACGGGGCTTTCAGACTCCTGGCCATAGACATAAATGAAGACAGAAATCATTTGAATAGAAGCAGAGAGAGTCATCCTCCAATTTTATGTGACGTATTTCCTTTGTGTTAATTATTCAAATAAGTTGCCATTTTAAGAGTGCAAAATTTGTAATTAAATACTTTTTTTTTTAATTCTTTAAATTAATATTGGGAAGTCTCTTTGTTAGATATAAAATGATGGTTCATTTCGTTTATTTTCATGTTACCTGATGGTTCACATCTGACACCTGCATCTTTAGAGTGAGAACAGTTATGGATACCAAGACCTTCATGAGGACAATCAAAGATGGATGACTCTGTTCCAGTACAGCCTACATCATCCAGTAGAATATCTCCAGTCCCTTGGCCAAATGTTGCGCTACTCATTGTGGTCTCGGCAGCCGATGGGTAACCAATACTTCTGCAGACAACGTTCGCATCTTGGATATCCCAGCTATCATGACAGACAGTTCCCCAGGCTCCGTTGTTATAAACCTCTACTCGACCCTCATTTGTATAGTTACCATCCCGCAAGCGAACTGTGTTAACATCAAATTAATACACATAATACAGCTAGATGTTGCCATAATATGACATGTCGCGTTCTTGTTGACATATATCTTTCATGTATTTGTTCATCAACATATAACCGTATCATAATAATAATAGTATGAACATTTATATAGCGCAGCTACTATAAATATATAATCTACTGCGCTTAAATAACTATTTAAATAATTATTACCCATGATCATCAGGTACATTTCAAACCAACACAATGATATTGCGTACTTTCTCAACTCCCTGGGGAGCATACTAGCGGAGCTGCCACTGATGATGGCACTACCGGCTAATTAACACCCGACCATGGTACCCATTTATACACCTGGGTAGAGAGCAGCAATTGTAGATAAATTGTCTTGCTGAAGGACAAACGCGGTGTGCGGGGTTCGAACTCGGGATCTCCCGATCGGAAAGCGCGCGCTCTACCAATCTTGCCACACCACGTCCACATCCTGCTTTCTGATTAGATGTATAGATCGTCGATACCATCAAGGGGCTCTATCCCCTCCACCACTTATGGCCCAACACTTCTAAAGCATTTATTCTTTAAACAAATTAGTCATACAATGACTGCTTTTGAGTTTGAACAAGTTGGTTTGAACCATTTTGTGGTCACTTATGCAGCTTGACGTGCAGTCATGAAAATGGTTTATAGAGAAGGAGAAAGACTCATCCTCCAATAATATGTGACATGAAGTTTCATTCTTATAATACATGTTAATTATGGATAATTTATTGAAGTAATTTAATTTCAATTACTCTGTACATGCTTGGTATGTGTAATACATGTGTGTTGAAAAATGAATGTTTCAATACTTTAACTTTTAATCCATCTCAACATCTTATGTAATCGGATATGTAAAAAATAAACTGCATGAAGCCTGTAAACGTATATTTTATTTTCCCTTTCTTCTCATATTTACCTAAATGAACACATCTGACGCCTACATCATCAGAGTGATCACAGTAACGGACACCATAACTGAGGCAATTATAGATGTTTGACTCGGCCCCGGTACAACGAACATCACCCAGTATAAATTTTCCCGTGCCTTGGCCAAATGCTGCAGTATCCCATGTTTTCTGAGCAGCGGAGAAACCAAGACTTCTGCATACAACGTGCGCATCTTGGATATCCCATTCATAAGCACCACAGACAGTTCCCCAGGCTCCGTTCCAATAAACCTCTACACGACCCTCGTTGCTTGTATACCCATCTTGAAGGCGAACTGTGTAAAGATTGATAATAAATATGAAATAACATTCAAACTTTCACGGGGCTTTCAAACTCCTGGCCATAGACATAAATGAAGACAGAAATCATTTGAATAGAAGCAGAGAGAGTCATCCTCCAATTTTATGTGACGTATTTCCTTTGTGTTAATTATTCAAATATGTTGCCATTTTAAGAGTGCAAAAATTGTAATTAACTACTTTTTTTTTTTTATTCTTTAAATTAATATTGGGAAGTCTCTTTGTTAGATATAAAATTATGGTTAATTTCGTTTATTTTCATTTTACCTGATGGTTCACATCTGACACCTGCATCTTCAGAGTGAGAACAGTTATGGATACCAAGACCTTCATGAGGACAATCAAAGATGGATGACTCTGTTCCAGTACAGCCTACATCATCCAGTAGAATATCTCCAGTCCCTTGGCCAAATGTTGCGCTACTCATTGTGGTCTCGGCAGCCGATGGGTAACCAATACTTCTGCAGACAACGTTCGCATCTTGGATATCCCAGCTATCATGACAGACAGTTCCCCAGGCTCCGTTGTTATAAACCTCTACTCGACCCTCATTTGTATAGTTACCATCCCGCAAGCGAACTGTGTTAACATCAAATTAATACACATAATACAGCTAGATGTTGCCATAATATGACATGTCGCGTTCTTGTTCACATATATCTTTCATGTATTTGTTCATCAACATATAACCGTATCATAATAATAATAGTATAAACATTTATATAGCACAGCTACTATAAATATATAGTCTACGGCGATTAAATAACTATTTAAATCATTATTACCCATGATCATCAGGTACATTTCAAACCAACACAATGATATTGTGTACTTTCTCAACTCCCCGGGGAGCATACTAGCGGAGCTGCCACTGATGATGGCACTACCGGCTAATTAACACCCGACCATGGTACCCATTTATACACCTGGGTAGTGAGCAGCAATTGTAGATAAATTGTCTTGCTGAAGGACAAACGCGGTGTGCGGGGTTCGAACTCGGGATCTCCCGATCGGAAAGCGCGCGCTCTACCAATCTTGCCACACCACGTCCACATCCTGCTTTCTGATTAGATGTATAGATCGTCGATACCATCAAGGGGCTCTATCCCCTCCACCACTCATGGCCTAACACTTCTAAAGCATTTATTCTTTAAACAAATTAGTCATACAATGACTGCTTTTGAGTTTGAACAAGTTGGTTTGAACCATTTTGTGGTCACTTATGCAGCTTGACGTGCAGTCATGAAAATGGTTTATAGAGAAGGAGAAAGACTCATCCTCCAATAATATGTGACTTGAAGTTTCATTCTTATAATACATGTTAATTATGGATAATTTATTGAAGTAATTTAATTTCAATTACTCTGTACATGCTTGGTATATGTAATACAGTTGTGTTGAAAAATGAATGTTTCAATACTTTTACTTTTAATCCATCTCAACATCTTATGTAATCGGATATGTAAAAAATAAACTGCATGAAGCCTGTAAACGTATATTTTATTTTCCCTTTCTTCTCATATTTACCTAAATGAACACATCTGACGCCTACATCATCAGAGTGATCACAGTAACGGACACCATAACTGAGGCAATGATAGATGTTTGACTCGGCCCCGGTACAACGAACATCACCCAGTATAAATTTTCCCGTGCCTTGGCCAAATGCTGCAGTATCCCATGTTTTCTGAGCAGCGGAGAAACCAAGACTTCTGCATACAACGTGCGCATCGTGGATATCCCATTCATAAGCACCACAGACAGTTCCCCAGGCTCCGTTCCAATAAACCTCTACACGACCCTCGTTGCTTGTATACCCATTTTGAAGGCGAACTGTGTAAAGATTGATAATAAATATGAAATAACATTCAAACTTTCACGGGGCCAGAAATCATTTGAATAGAAGCAGAGAGAGTCATCCTCCAATTTTATGTGACGTATTTCCTTTGTGATAATTATTCAAATATGTTACCATTTTAAGAGTGCAAAATTTGTAATTAACTACTTTTTTTTTTAATTCTTTAAATTAATATTGAGAAATCTCTTTGTTAGATATAAAATGATGGTTAATTTCGTTTATTTTCATTTTACCTGATGGTTCACATCTGACACCTGCATCTTCAGAATGAGAACAGTTATGGATACCAAGACCTTCATGAGGACAATCAAAGATGGATGACTCTGTTCCAGTACAGCCTACATCATCCAGTAGAATATCTCCAGTCCCTTGGCCAAATGTTGCGCTACTCATTGTGGCCTCGGCAGCCGATGGGTAACCAATACTTCTGCAGACAACGTTCGCATCTTGGATATCCCAGCTATCATGACAGACAGTTCCCCAGGCTCCGTTGTTATAAACCTCTACTCGACCCTCATTTGTATAGTTACCATCCCGCAAGCGAACTGTGTTAACATCAAATTAATACACATAATACAGCTAGATGTTGCCATAATATGACATGTCGCGTTCTTGTTCACATATATCTTTCATGTATTTGTTCATCAACATATAACCGTATCATAATAATAATAGTATAAACATTTATATAGCACAGCTACTATAAATATATAGTCTACGGCGATTAAATAACTATTTAAATCATTATTACCCATGATCATCAGGTACATTTCAAACCAACACAATGATATTGCGTACTTTCTCAACTCCCCGGGGAGCATACTAGCGGAGCTGCCACTGATGATGGCACTACCGGCTAATTAACACCCGACCATGGTACCCATTTATACACCTGGGTAGTGAGCAGCAATTGTAGATAAATTGTCTTGCTGAAGGACAAACGCGGTGTGCGGGGTTCGAACTCGGGATCTCCCGATCGGAAAGCGTGCGCTCTACCAATCTTGCCACACAACGTCCACATCCTGCTTTCTGATTAGATGTATAGATCGTCGATACCATCAAGGGGCTCTATCCCCTCCACCACTCATGGCCCAACACTTCTAAAGCATTTATTCTTTAAACAAATTAGTCATACAATGACTGCTTTTGAGTTTGAACAAGTTGGTTTGAACCATTTTGTGGTCACTTATGCAGCTTGACGTGCAGTCATGAAAATGGTTTATAGAGAAGGAGAAAGACTCATCCTCCAATAATATGTGACATGAAGTTTCATTCTTATAATACATGTTAATTATGGATAATTTATTTTTAATCTATCTCAACATCTTATGTAATCGGATATGTAAAAAATAAACTGCATGAAGCCTGTAAACGTATATTTTATTTTCCCTTTCTTCTCATATTTACCTAAATGAACACATCTGACGCCTACATCTTTAGAGTGATCACAGTTACGGACACCATAACTGGGGCAATCAAAGATGGTTAACTCGGCCCCGGTACAACGAACATCACCCAGTATAAAGTCTCCCGTGCCTTGGCCAAATGCTGCAGTAGACCATGTTTTCTGAGCAGCGGAGAAACCAAGACTTCTGCATACAACGTGCGCATCGTGGATATCCCATTCATAAGCACCACAGACAGTTCCCCAGGCTCCGTTCCAATAAACCTCTACACGACCCTCGTTGCTTCTATACCCATCTTGAAGGCGAACTGTGTAAAGATTGATGATAAATATGAAATAACATTCAAACTTTCAAGGGGCTTTCAAACTCCTGGCCATAGACATAAATGAATACATAAATAATTTGAATAGAAGCAGAGAGAGTCATCCTCCAATTCTATGTGACGTATTTCCTTTGGCGCTAATTATTTACATAAGTTGCTATTTTAAGAGTAATTGTACTGTACTTTTTATAAAATAATTATTTAAATTACTATTGGGAAGTCTCTTTGTTAGATATAAAATTATGGTTCATTTCGTTTACTCTCATTTACCTGATGGTTCACATCTGACACCTGCATCTTCAGAGTGAGAACAATTATGGATTCCAAGACCTTCGTGAGGACAATCAAAGATGGATGACTCTGTTCCAGTACAATTAACATCATCCAGAAGAATATCTCCTGTCCCTTGTCCAAATGTTGCGCTACTCATTGTGGCCTCGGCAGCTGATGGGAAACCAATACTTCTGCAGACAACGTTCGCATCTTGGATATCCCAGCTATCATGACAGACAGTTCCCCAGGCTCCGTTGTTATAAACCTCTACTCGACCCTCATTGTTATAGTTGCCATCTTGCAAGCGAACTGCATGTGTAAATATCAAATGAATACACATAATATGTGGATGTGGTGTGGCAAGATTGATAGAGCGCACGCTTTTCAATCCCGAGGTCGAACCCTGACCACCGCGTTTGTCCTTCAGCAAGACAATTTATTCACCAACTATTACTGATCTCTACCCAGGTGTCTAAATGAGTACCAGAATGAGGTAAAATCCTTGATGTGAACGATCGTATTGAGCCCATGAGCGCTTGAAAGGAAGGCTCCCCATGTAGTGGAGATACTGCACACAATGTGTGCTGGTTTGTATTGTATAGGCTATGACCGGGGTAATAAGAGTGTAAAACACTATGAAACAGTTAATGTTCTTTCAAATAAAATTAAATCTGATTTTAAAACCATAGGATATGGAGTGCCTCAAGGCTCGATATTGGGACCGTTATAATTTCTTGTGTACATGAACAATATTACTCAGGCTTCACATATATTGCAATGTATAATATACGCGGATGACTCAAGCTTATTTTTGTCTGATAACGATTAAGATTAGTGACACGATTTAATGATGAGCTTCAAAATATTTCTCAATGGTTGTATATTAATAAACTAATCTTAAATGTAAAGAAAACTAATTATATGATTTTTAGAAAAATAAAATTAGAAATGATAATATTGAAGTAAAAATAAATGAAAATATTATACAGTCTTGTAATTCACTGACATTTGTAGGTATTCAAATTGATAGTAAAATGTCATGGCACGTTCATATTGAAGCAATTTGTAATAAACTCTCAAAAATAGTTGGTATTTTATATAAATTAAAACATTTCCCTTAAGGCCCAGTCCCATACTGACGATTTTCACGGCGACTCGCAACGACTCGCAACGATTTACTAGAACGAATCGACTCGATTTAGCCACGATTTAACAACGAATTGGGAAGAATTGTACGGCGACTCAAGACGAATATTCGTTCTTCGTCGTTGTTCGACGAGTTAGCTCGTCATTCTTTTGTCTTTAACCATTGCGGTAGAAAAATCGTGGCAGAAAAAAAGTTGTGGTCCCATAGTGGCGATTTTTGCGGCGACTCGCAACGAATCATCATTCGTGGAGAAAATCGCTTGAGTCGTCGCGAGTCGTTGTAGTTCGTTGTGAGTCGTTGTAATTCGTTCTGCGAACCGTTGCGCATCGCGAAGAACGCCATGAATCGTGTTAGCACAACGAATGTTTTGGGACTGTTCAAAACTATCGCCATGTCGCGACGATTTCCTTTCATTCTTTTTATGGAACAATAGGGCAGTGCACCATATGAACAATCGGACATGTTTGAGTCAGTTCCACGTGCGTAGATCTGTCATTGATACCTTTCAACAGGGGGATGATCTATTCATTCACCCCCCCCCCCCCCCCTCGTGATGAATAGGTATTACGTAAGTCTCTACGCCAATGGTCAGTTAAAAAACGGACAGCGGCGATCTTCACAACGAAGCGATACGACTCGCAACGAATTGCAACGATGTGGAACGACTTGACACGAATATGGAACGGTAAATACAATGATTTTTGGTGAAAATCGTCGTGGCGTGGCGATTGTTTTGAACAGTTGAAGACGGCGATTTTCACGATTTTCTTCACGATGCGCGACGGTTTTGGGGGAAGAACCGATACGATGTAACACGACGCAACGCGACCTAAGCGATTTTCTCGACGAATGTCAAATCGTTGCGATTCGCCGTGAAAATCGTCAGTATGGGACTGGGCCTTTATAACATTGTATTAATGATATACAATGCATTGTTTTTATCACAATTCAATTATTGCAATATTGTTTAGTCTTATGCAATTGATTTTTGTATGAATAGATTATATAGATTACAAGAGTAGGCAATACGTATTATCTCTGGATCCCATTATCTTGCTTATACAGAACCTATTTTTACTCGTTTTAAATGTTTTAATGTATTTGAATGGAATGATTATAATATTGCTATATTTATTTTTGTATGGCATAAAGATATTATCCCCCCTAGTCTTTCAAACAAATTTAATTTTATCTTTGAAATACACTATGGAACTAGGCAATCATTACATTTTCATTTACCGCTTATTAAAACTTCTGTCTCTTAAATATAATTTTCTTTAAAAGACTAATTTTATGGAATGAATTACCTCCTCATGTAAAATTAAGCCCAACTTTAAAAAACCCAGCTTTTTAAAAGATTAATTATTGATAAAAAAATTTAAAAATCTTCCTCATTTTCGGAATTATGGGGGGGGGGGGGGGGGGGGGGGGTGGGCAAAATGATATGATCGCCCCCAATATTTGTATTGGGGGGGGGGGGGCCGCACCCCTGCGCTCTATGTCTTCTGAAATGTGGTGAGCGTCAAACTGATATAGGTGCGCTACAGCTAGTACTAGGGAACGACTGTTATGTTCTTCTTTATTATCGTTGGTAACATCATTATCATCACACATTTAATAAAACATGATAATAATGAATGATATAGACACATTTGGCTTAATGTCGGGTTGTGTTCTTTTTTTTTTTGCCAAACGATTGCCCCCCCCCCCCCCCCCCCCTCCGTAGCTACGCCACTGGGAATATATATAACGGCGTTATATTGACTGGTATGACGTAATTTACGTCATGTTGGTCAATATAACGCTTCTCATCCTTGTAGCGATGGTCACGTGACAGCATTTTGACCAATCGCACACCAGTATCTTTATAGGTCATATAATATAAGTGATTATAAATCGACAGGGGCCCGTAGAAGCCGCCAGACGTCCGCCCGACAGCCGCCGGACAGCCGCCCGACGGCAGTCCGGCACCAGCACGGATCGCGCTCGAAGCACGCCCGACTATGGGAGTAGGTCGATCAAGTATCACAAGGAGGCATCTGTTTACGAGCTCTGCGATCTCAAAATTCGGCGATTAAAAATCGCTGATTTGGGAGCAGGTTTCGGTGCCCTGCGGATGTCGGCCGAACCCTGAAAAACGCGGCGGAGCCCGCACCAGCCGTAGCCCTGGCGAAAATGCCCTTTTGAGCTGGCAGAGAAGTCGGGCGGGCTCCGTTTGTGATTTGTGACGGCCCCTTTAACGTCGCTGAAATGTGTGTTTACTTTTCACGTACACGTGGGCTGCGATGCGCTGCACGCGGGAAAAAAAAATACGCGTGTTGCCATTGTACTGTACACGATCGGCCCTTTCCGTATATTTTTCTTCGAATTTTCTGTTGTTTTTTTTCTTCTCTCTTCTTGATCGTACCATATTTGTAATCAATCAGGAGTGCCAAGTCGCGTGCACTGCAAATACAATATTTGGGCCTTCGAACTGTAGAAAGTGATCATGTTACACACAAATAATTCAAGTACCGTTTTATTGAAAGTATATTTTGCTTAAGAAAAAATAACAATAATCAAAGGTAGGGGTAGGGATGAGCAGAAATGTATGGACAGTGTCTTTCAACGGTTCGCTCATTGATTATAAATTGAGTCGAATTTGGTATGATTGTGAAGGTAATCTTGTACTTAACAAGCCTCGAGAAATTCAGATTTTTTGAATTTGTTTAAATATTTTTAAATCGAAATTGAAAATGAGAAAAATTCACCCTCCAAACCAGGCCCAAATTCACCCCGATCTCGCCGCTTAGGTCGATGACGTGTGACGAGGGGGTGAATTCTCTGCTATATCGCGGTATACATCGGTTTGCGTGCATTATTTTGTTTACAACGTCCATCGCTCGCTCGTTTTGCAACATCGGAAATGAAGAAACAAAAATCTAGAATTGCCCAATGTTAGTGTAAAAGTAGATATTTTACCGTATGAGTGGTTATTTTCCCAAAATTAGAGATTTGTTTGACAAATTGAGAGACGCAAATTGAACGTGCCTCGAAAAAAGAAATGCCCGTCAGTTGAATGATACGAACACGCACTAGAGTTTCAGCGGCACCGCTCCGCGAGACAGGCTGTGCTAATAGCTATACCTAGCTAGCTGCACGCCAACTGCATGACTGCCTTGTAAGTAATTACACTTTTAAAATGCTCCGAAAAGGAACGAAAATGCAAGATTATTACGTTCACACCTATTCTAGACTATCTCTTATTTTACTTACATGTTTGTAGGGCTTTTAAAACAAAATACGAGAACAATTACCTGCAAAAACAGCTGATAATAGTGCACTTTACGCGAGCTGAATTGAAGCGAGCTATACATACACTGCACTAGCCGCTATTATATTGCATGCATTGTCCACCCGGTCGAGGCTCTCTGACCACGTATCATGCATGCTGCCGGCGAGTATGATTCAACTCGCAGACTAGGTGATTTATTTACCTATTTTAACTTTATCAGACACATTAATGAATAAAAGAATAACTTTACAACGAATATAAACTGTTGTTTTATTAGTTCAAACAGTTTAAACCACCATAATTGTATAGAAAATAGTTTAAACAACCACGGAATCCCCTGTATAAAGGGGTATAAATCCGGTATATAATGTGGTAGAAACCGAGGCTTCTGATTGGATAACCCCTCGCTCTACGTCAGTACAACACACCCAGCTATCGGACCCCGCTCGTAGTTGGATTGTGGTTTTGAAGCAGCGTTTAGTATTTTCATTTTTGTTTTAATTTTCGGATGTGCGAGTACTTGGCAAGTGATATTTTCATTTTCTGTATGATTTGAACTTTTTGGAAAGATGAAACTTGGCTTATGTTGCTTTTTCTTTGAATAAACACTTTCAGTATTTTTTTTATAGCTGTCGGGGGGCCCGGGGGCGGGCCCCTGCCCCCCCCCCCCCTCCCCCCCCCTCCCCCCCCCCCCCCCTGTGTCCGCCACTGGTGTTAGCTACTTAGGTTTCAAGTGACGCAAATCCCCTAATCAAAGATGCCCTACATTTTTACCCGTATAATGCCCGCTATTATACCCATGGGCGGCGATAGTCGATACCTACGTAATACCCATTCATCAGGGGGGGGGTGGGGGTGGATGAATGATCATCCCCCCTGATCAATGGGTATCAATGACAGATCGACGCCCGTGATTATACCTTTAATTTCCCTGCCATTAGATAAGATATTAACGTAAAATAGGGGTACAAATTAATGCATAATGCATACAAATATTTCAAACCAAGGTGGCAGTCAAAATTTTATCCAGTATTACCCAATAGGATCTCCATAGGATTTCGTAATAAACTATTATTCAACTATATATACAATGTATATTGATCGGCTAGAATTGTTTAAGATTTCATGTCCCCAAGAAGTCAGGGCTATAAGCCAGTTCGTAGTTACAATCTGCGCATGCGCGTATTTACTTCCGGGTATTCTGATATTCCATCGATCGTGAGAATCAAAGAAGCCACACGTGCAATTGAATGCGAATTATTTGTTTACGTTTTTAAAATCTGGATCAGGATCAAAATAAGCCCATCATTTTTGTATTCACCACATCAAAGGTTAATAGCATAATATGTACTATTTCATAGAACAAGAACCGGTTTGATAGAATGTGTTATTCATGTGTAATGATGATATTTATTGATCAATAATTTCACCGAGCCTTGCTTGGCCTGGTAGCACGCACTGGATATGTACACACGTAGGTGTACATAGCATTGTGCGGAGATTATCGTCTTCCGCTTGCTGGACTATCCAACGCAAAAACAGTTTTTGCCGTCTGATTTCTCTCTCCATTTATTAGCAAATGCAAACAAAATTTCGTTTATGTGATCCACAATTTATATAAATTGATAATAATTACCGACTTTCTTGTTTTGAAGACCGCAACATGTAGAAAGAAATATTATATCCCGTCTGTTTTTCTTGCCGATGGCGTCGTAAAACATAGCGTTCAATTTTGAACGGTACATTGTACGAATGGGCGGTATGCTTATCGCCCGCCTTGTACTATTATTGCGTGTGAATGATTCACCTGGATCATTCACAAGAAAGATGATTACAAGAAAGTTGATATGGAGAAAAATCGGTAAATTCTTGAATATACTTTACATCAAATGTGTTCTTTATGAGTTTATGCAGCTGCTCGTATAATTTCCACTTTGATTTTATGCATCTAATGTTTGTTTTATGCTGTCAAACTAAAATTATCCGGTAATATGACATACTACCATACACTTTACTGTACGTTGATCGCCCGTTGATGGAATATCGGACTACGCCCTCTGTCGTCACCCAAGCTCCATAGTCTAATTACGAACTGGCTTATTAGGGGGAAATGGGGACTATTTGGTGCAGATTCGTCTAAAAGCACCAAATTTGGTCCAGAGGTACCCCATACTAATGCCAAGACAAAAGGGGCTACAAAAACCAATCTTGATGTAATTAAGGGGGTTTCAGGTTCAGATAACCTGATTCTGATTATATTTCTTCGATTGAATATGAATGGCGCCCCTTAGATCGCCATATTGGTAGCTTTAAGCCAATGGAGGAGCTAAAAAAAAAAACCAAAAACATGAGGCAATTAAGGGGTTTATATGGTTAGAGAATCTGATTCTTATGACATTTCTTTGATTACAGGTATTTGCCCTTCCCGAAATGCCTCATGACACGAAATTGGTTGGTTTTAATTCCATTTGAAAGTTTATTGAATAACATTCGTAAAATGAGAATCTTTACATTTGGAATGCTCTCATACTTGTAAAATTTGATTTTAAATTATTTTATTTATGAAATATACTCCGCACAAAAAGAAACTGGACACTTGTTTAAGTTGAAATATTTAATAGTTATGTGCGACAGAGTGTTCATTATCATATACCAAATTAAATGAAATTTGGTCCTCTACAGGCAGAATACCAATTTAAGGTTTAATATTTTGTGCATGAACTGCCATGATCAGTTAACAATAGAAAGGTCTGTTTTCAAAAATAACAACAACAATGGATGGCCGCACCATTCGACTGCAATGAGTAAGCGTATTGCTTGAAACGGGGCAAGTCTTTTATGACACCATTCAACCTTATTGTCATAAAAACACCAAAGATACCAATTTTCCAATAAAACAGGACAAGGGTATGAGAACATCAACATATCGGTCTGTTTTTGAGGCATAAAGCTTGTCTGTTTCATGTGTCCCTTGCGTTTTCAACTACTGTATAGTTACCTAGAAAAGTGACATGTTAGAGACTGCCCAAATGGTTGACCAAGGGTGATATCAGATTTTGAAGATCTTTGGGCTACGGTAGAATTCTTGAGAAAAATGTATACCCAGTTTCATGCTGAAATAAGGGCACATTTGGATGAAAATAAAACCTACAACGTTCACAATTTGTCTTCATTTATACTTTTTCTATTGAGATAAAACTAAATAAAGATCACACTTGTGATGAAATATGCTATGTCATTAATATAGCGTTTATATCATGCTTATCAACATTTAGATGGTTGAATGGATGTTGCATTTTTGCTATATTTGAAAACAGACCTTGCGATGGTTAATTGACCGTGACAAGTCATGCATCAATGATTTCTCCTAGATTCTATGCTGATATCGAAGAGGGTTATTTTATCTTTAAATTGATATACAATAACATATATTTTATCGTTAACAAATATGAGATATGTTGTCTTAGATAAGTGTCCAGTTTCTTTTTGTGCGGAGAAATAATTATAGCCAGACGCTATCTTGACTTATTAACAAAATATATATAACACGCTTATAATTATACTTCGTTCAAAGCATATCAAAAGAGGTTTTAAATAGTTGTTGATGAAATCTCTATTATATCATTTTTTTAACAAAACATCACATGCACAATTTTGTATTAAAATGGTTGTAACAAATTCTTTTTCAGAGAGCTCCCTCTTGAGTTGTAACGGATATTTTTCAATGATAACCGCGTTTTTACTAAGTCGTTTGTAAATTTATATTCCTTTCAAGCATGGTGGAGTTTTAACTTTTGGGTTTTACTGTAAAGGTGCAGGTTTTGGTTACTAGAAATTATTGGTCAAAATTAAAAATGGCCACCATCGGATGTATTACAAAAACAGAAGGTCTTGTGATGCAGGAGTTTTCATAGTCACATAGTCGAATTATGATTATATTTATTTGATTTAATATGAAAGAGCACCCACTGATGGGGCCGCTATGTCAGTTAAAAATTCAATATGACCGCCTTTACATGGAGGAAAAGTTAGTTGTAGTCATACAGCTTAAGGAGGTTAAAATAGCTTTTTTTAAAGAAGCTAAAATAGGGGGTTACGGGGTTATGATTCTTGAAAAAAGGCAAGCCTTATTCATGGAGATCATACTATAATAACCATACTAACTGCGGTAGCCTAAGAAAATAAAGAATTGTATGGCCACCATCCGAGTTAGATGGTAACTTATTTTAAAAACCCTTTAGTGAAGATGGCCCATGCAATCTCAGACTTGTATCACTTGTATCACTTGAGACATGTGAGAGAGATCTTGCAGACTTCAATGTTATCGACATCAATAATTGTCCGTCGGGGATCGATGTCCCAATTGGTTAGTTGAATGCTACCTTAAAACAGGTGGCTGTCATCAAATAAGGATGCTTGGTCTGATTCAGTTGAACATCTGGTAAATTGCCACTTGGTCTACAACCATTTGGTCCATTTCCATTTGGTCTACTAGAAGATTATGAATCTGGCGGCTTAATTATGATTATGATTATGGATTATGATTAGGGTTAGGGTTGTGGATTAGGGTTAGGGTTAGGGTAAGGGTTAGGGTTAGGGTTAGGGTTTTGGAGGCATCAGGTAGTAGACCAAATGGGAAGTAGACCAACTGAGATTAGACCAAGTGAACATAAACCGAACATCTGAATTTTTGGAAAAGGCTACATACATGAGCAAAATGTATTGCCTTAACAACAATCATTACATCAGATTATCTGTCGTCTGAAAATTCTGGCCCTCAGTATGCCATTGGAAGAGTATATCGTATCGCATGTTACATAGTGTACTGTCATCGGTAGTGTTATATTAAATAATATGTTTGATTATAAACACACTGTTAAAACGCTGTGTAAAATGGTTGTTGAATCTTTTTTTTACAACTTTAGGTGTAGCATGAATAGTTGTAGAAAGAAGGGTTGTGTATAGCGGCCATTGTTCAATCGCTATTGAAATGTGTTAAATAACGTAATAGTTTCGACCGCGAAATCACCGCGACAAAACCCCCTTTGCCCCCCCCCCCCCCCCCCCCCCCCCAGCAGACATAGCGATCGAGTTAGCGCAGTCAGTAGCGTGTTAGACTAACCCAAAGACCCCCGGTTCGATTCCGACCCTGTCGCTTTAGAACAATCCGTTTTTGTATTTGCTGCAACAGTTGTGTAAACTTTAAAAAAACTGGGGTTGTTGAATGTATTCAACAAGTTGTTGAATTTGTTTACACAGCGTTTTAAAAGTGCATGATTAATATATTGCCGAATATGATACATCCCGAAACGCTTTACACTTTAAAGTGGTAGTTTAGTTTTGGTAGAAAGGGCGCTGCACATCACAATTTGTTGTGAGGTAATTAAAAACTGAGTGTCGAATATGAGAGAACATGCAATTTTAATGGCAGAATAAACTTTATTTGGTCAAAAGCGGGGAGAAACGGCTGAAATATCAATAAATATATCTGATCTTATAATTATTTGGGGCCCAAATAATTAGATGATTTTTCCAAAAAATAAAAAAAATGCTTGCACTTTTTCACAAATTTTCAAAAGCGCTTTTAAAATAGTTGTTGATGATCTCTCTATTTAATCATTATTTCAATAAAACATCACCTGCATAATTGTGTATGGAAAATGGTTGAAACCACTGCCTTTT
>JBAMJV010012129.1:0-87500 GCA_037951105.1 Echinarachnius parma
TGTATAACATTGTAGGGTATATAGTCATGTAAGTGGGGGTAACACCTATATCCTTACGCAATTGTCTCTTGCTTTCGTGACCACAATGGCTCTGCGTGTGGTGTCTAGATCGCTATACAAGTGTATTGTGTTCCGCTTTATTTGTTATCTTGGCGGGTGAGCATCTACATTAATGATATTAGGTTTAATGTCCTACCATAACCCTTGTTATATTATTGATGGGAATATATTATTATTGATGCAGAGGTCGTTTCTGTTCTCTTCGCAATGACAATCAATACAAACCGTATGTATGAAGTGTGTGTCTTTTCCCCTGACGTCGACTTATTGTGTACTGTATAAGGTGCTAATGTTTCGTTTTTAGCAACGAACTTGTATACACTGAAGTACAGCAAAAATTACCTATAGCAGCAGCCCCTAAGCAATCATAGGAGGCAAACATGACGTTGATTTTAGAGCTAAATTATATCAGCAATAGAACGTTTTAATTCTATAACGATTGATTTCATGGGACTTATATTTAAACATGTGTGCATTCACAAATATGTTTTGATTTATTTATCTACATTGTAACGGATTAAGGTGTACTTTTTTTTTATAAATTGGGTATCGTTTCATTTGATTTATTTATTCTCATATTCAAATCACAGATATGTTTAACACGTTTAAAGTACATGCTAATAGTAATAATTTAGCAAGACAATTTAACTAAATTAATTTAGTATCTTTGGAAACAAATTAAATTACATGCAGAATGTGAGGAAACTTGCGAAAGAAGCATGCTATCAAGCTCCCTAAATTATTTCCAAATCATTTTTAATGACTGTATTCAACTTTATGATGTTTAGCTCGTTGTCCATGAAATGCATGCTAATATTGTTTAAGTTACATTGTGCACTGGGATATCCAAGTCACATTGTACATGAAAATAACTTAGTTATTATTTAGTTTGTAACACGCAGAGTGTATCATTAAATTGTTCCAGTATTAAATTACAAGTAAATTTAAGACCTGCACTGATTTCTTTGACGTGTTTATATGCATGATTTTACCTTTTAAAGGGGTAGTACAGTTTTGGTAAGGCTGAACTTTAGTAACCAAAACCTGCACAGTAACATTACAAACTAATAGTTATAACTCCACCATGCTCGCAAGGTATACAAAATGACAAACGACTAAGTAAAAAGTCCGTTATCATTCAAAAAGAGGGCGCTCTCTAAAAAGGCATTGGTTTCAATCATTTTCATTCAAAATTATGCATGTAATATTTTGCTGAGATAATTATTAAATAGAGAGATCATCAACAACTATTCAAAACCGCTTTTGAAAATCTTCGAAAAAGTGTAAGCATTTTTTGATAAAAAAAAAAAAAAACATCAAATAAATTTGGGGCCCAAATTTATTACGATCGGATATATTTATTAATATTTCAGCCATTTCTGAACCGATTTTGACCAAATAAAGTTCATTCTGCCATTGAAATTGCATGTTCGTTCAAATTCGACACTCAGTTTTGCAATACTCCTCACACAAAAATGTGTTGTGCAGCCTCTACCAAAACTGAACTACCCCTTTAATTTGCATATCTATAATAGTTTATCAAATATAACCCTTTTCTGTTTGCTTATATTGGGAAACAAAAT
Organism: Echinarachnius parma; assembly: GCA_037951105.1. Lineage (NCBI taxonomy): Eukaryota > Metazoa > Echinodermata > Echinoidea > Clypeasteroida > Echinarachniidae > Echinarachnius > Echinarachnius parma. The sequence goes on from JBAMJV010012129.1 coordinate 1,644, forward strand.
AATATTCTTTAAAAGTCATATACATTTATGAAGCCATCATATCGTATAGCCTATGTGCTCTACAGAAACTCTCAACCAAACAAAAACTGTAACATTGTCAGCTATCTCTTTTTTCAATGTAAGCATAACTGTACAACACCTTCTTTTTATCATTATATGATTTGTAATACAAATTATAGTAATTGATTTTAATGTTGATTTTGAAATGTCATGATTTTGAAATGTCATAGCTGATATGAAGTCTACTCTTCCAAACTACTGCATTATACAGCAACCGAGAACAAGCTCTAAAGGAGGAGGCTTATTCGTGCTCCATCGCTCCTCAGTCAGTATATCACTGAATGAGACACACCGGTTTACATCTTTTGAGCTCATGGATATCACATTCCACCTATCGCCTGCCTCCGTTTTAAGGATTTTTGCAATCTATAGACCACCACCATCGTCTCGGAATAAATTAACCAACAGTTCATTCTTATCAGAATTCCTCACTCTGCTGGAGTCTGCTGCCATTGCTGATATCTGTCCCATCCTTGTCGGAGACTTTAACATACATGTTGACGACTTAAGTGACAACCATGCCAAGAGTTTCCTGAATTCCGTTGACTCTCTTGGCTTTCAACAACATGTCACTGAACCAACTCACCGAGCGGGCCACACTCTTGATCTGGTACTCAGTAGGAAGATTGATAACATCATCACTGCAGTTAGTATCCAATCTGGAATGCCCTCTGATCATTCTGCAATTATTACTGCAGTCAAACTGGCCAAGCCTCAGAACCCAAAGAAGAAAGTATCCTACCGTAAACTTAGGAGTATTGATGTTTTCCTATTCAAACAAGACATCCTTGAGTCTTTAACTCCACCCACACATGTAACCAATCTTTCTGATGCTACTGCTCTCTATAATGACAGCCTGACTCAACTTCTTGATAAACATGCTCCAGTCCAGACTAAGACTGTTACTATTAGACCAAACGCACCATGGTACGACGAGGAGCTGAAGGAAGCAAAACGACACAGGCGTCGAGCCGAGCGTCGGACGCTCAAATCTAGTCTCTGCATCGACAAGGATCTGTTTCGAACTGAATGCAAGTCATATTATAACAAACTCTTCAATGCAAAATCCAAATACTTCCAAGACGAAATTGCGGAAGCAGATGCTAAGAAGCTTTTTCAGATTGTTAAGAAGCTGTCTTCTCCAAACCAAGCTGCTACCTTCCCCAATCATACATCTGACGAGGAATTGGCAAATGACTTTGGCAACTTCTTCATCGACAAGATAAGTGGAATTGTTTCCTCATTCTCAGCTTCCACTGTCTGCTGATACCTACACAACATACAGGCTCTAAAGACTTCAGTCTCTCAGACTTCAATCCTGTTCCTCAAACTCAAATTAAACACCTGATCAAGTCACTTCCGAGTAAATCCTGCGGCTTAGACCCCGTTCCAACTTGGCTCGTGAAGTCTTGTATTGATGAACTGATTCCTTCAATAACTCACATCATCAATCTCTCCCTATCATCAGGAATTGTTCCTGAGTCCTTAAAAACTGCCCATATTACACCACGCTTGAAGAAGCCCTGTCTTGACAAAAATGATCTTCAAAGCTACAGACCAATCGCCAACCTACCATTCCTTGAGAAGGTCTTGGAAAAAATCGTGGCAGCTCAGCTAAGAACATATCTGGACCAGAATCGGCTGTTCCCCAGCTCTCAGTCCGCGTATCGCCACTTTCATTCAACTGAGACAGCCCTGGTGAAGGTTCTCAACGATCTCCTCCTCGCAATTGACAAAGGACTGGAAGCTGTCTTAATATTATTGGACTACTCTGCAGCGTTTGATAGTTAGATCATGCTGCACTTTGTCAACGTCTGGAGGCTGATTACGGTATCAGAGGAACGGTGTTACCATGGTTACAGTGGATCATATCCTATTTGAATGGTCGTAGTCAGAAGGTAACTGTAAATGGTGCATTATCAAAACCATTTCCCATCGCTCACGGCGTGCCGCAAGGCTCTGTAGTAGGGCCACTTATGTTCATCCTGTATACTGGCCCACTTGGAAATATCATCAACACTCACAATGGAATCCAACATGCTGTCCATGCTGATGACACACAAATCTATCTCATCCTGAAGCCCAATGAGCATCTGACGCCATGCATCGACTCGAGCTCTACATTGAGGATGTAAAAAAGTGGTCTGAACAAACTTCAACTGAATGAACTGAAAACTGAAATGCTCCACATCACCTCAAAATTCCGGAACCCCACCCAGCTCCCCAATCTTCAATTACAAACAGGAAACGTCAAATGCTCCGAAAGTTCACGAGACCTCGGAATTTTATTAGACAGCAATCTCACGCTCCAACAACACATCCGTAATACTTGTAAATCTGCTTCATGGGGAATATGTAAAATTGGGAAGATACGGAGATACCTTGACAGAACCTCAACTGAACGCTTAGTACATGCATTTGTCTCATCCCACCTCGATTACTGTAATAGCTTACTTGCCGGTCTACCAAACTCTCACATTGCACCTCTTCAACGTATTCAGAAAACTGCTGCAAGGCTAGTCACCCATACCAAAATGATCGAACACATCACCCCTATTCTACAATCTCTTCACTGGCTCCCGATCCAACAACGTATTTCCTTCAAAATCCTTTTGCTCGTCTTTAAAATCATTCACAAACTTGCTCCAGCTAACCTTCAAGAACTGGTTTCCCTCCGTTCCACATCGACATCCTCATCAACGAGACGTTTACGTTCTGCCTCAACTTCCCATCTACAGCTATGCCCAAGTACCCGCACCATGACAAGATACGGCGATTGTGCCTTCTCCTCTATAGCACCCACACTCTGGAACAATTTACCCATAGATATAAGAAGTGCCCCCACCATGGACTCTTTCAAATCTTTGTTAAAAACGCAATTGTATACACAATCTTAATCTAGTTAATATGTATTTGTTTTGTAGGTCTGTTATTACACATACAGGCTAGTTTTCCGATTCAATAAATCATGTATTTTTTTTTTCCGTCTCGGGTTTGTCAGTCATAGCGTTCATTATTGTTATGATATTACCATCGTCACGTGTATTATGTAGCTCTACAAATGTGTATTGCGAGTGCAATATTAGACGTTATATCCTACATGAATGAAATCCTGTACAGTGATTGGTCTACATAGCGTCATGTGACCAAACATAGTAATGCCCATGGAGAAAAATGTGCTATGCGTGACGTCATTCATGGAATAGTAAATGCTATTCCATGAATGACGTCATAGACGCCGGGTGATCATATTGAGCCCATAGAGATGCGTGTTATAAAACTTCCCTGCGAGAAGAGATCTTGTTTTAGCTTGCGAAAGATGCTCGACGAGATTTCTCAAAGAGTTATTTAAAAAGAAATACAGCATATTTTCACCCGTGAATATCAATAAGTTCCAAAGAATATTCTAGAGATGCATTTCATGTGTAACGTAGCGGTATTCGAATTTAAAAATTACGACAATGGTGCATATTGTGCATCGTTGTCCTTCTGTGGTCGTGACATAATTCGTCATTTCAATCGGCCGCGGTGTGCACTGCACTAGCTGTATGTGTAATGTACGAATAACTATTTTCTCCATATAATTAAACACGTGTGTAGTATTTAAAGCAGGTTAATTATTCACTTTGATGCGCGCGTTTTGCATTTGGGTGCGCATTAGTTGTTAATGCGCGTAACCATGAATGGAAAGATAGCGCAATACGCGCTCTGCGCTAGGTCTATTGCGCAAAGGGGGTCAGTGTCACAAACAGAACATAGTCAGTGCAGTGGTGGTTCCATGATCAATGTTTTGGTTTTCTTTATATTTTTCTTTAATTTAATTGAAATCATTTATTTTTGCGATGATTATGATTATGCGAAGGATATAAAACAAATATATCATGCACTATTTCGAGCCACTAGTGAAATTATGGATTCCTCGGTGACAGAAAAAGCACTATGTTCTTCGGGTCTACGACCCTCAGAACATAGTGCTTTTCCTGTCACCTCGGAATCCATAATTTCAACTAGAGGCTCTCAGTGCATGGTATATTTGTTTAATATTACTACTCCTCCATAGACATACACGTTATCAGATGATATTTCTACTCCTCCATAGACCTGCACGTTGAGCTGAATAATAAATATCATATCCAGCGCGGAAGTGCGCAAATTCATACGCGCGTTTATTAATGACGCAAGAATGGCTTCGCGCGTATCTAATTGTGACGTATGAATACGTGTACGCACTTCTGCTACAGTCCGCGCAAATGGCCCTTCATGGGTTGAAAATGTATAATCAGTAATTTGAGATTCAATGCATTGGTTTTCTTCACTGAACAAGACTGAGTAATATGAATGTTTTTGTTTTTAAATGTTTTGCTCTGGATAGTATGTATAATAATAATAATAATATTGACTGGCTTGTTCTTTCGTGATATATCAGAAATATTGCATTCGCTAGGATCATATTGCACTCGTCTTCGACTCGTGCAATATGATCCTAGCGAATGTAATATTTCTGATATACCACTCAAAGCCAGTCAATATTATATAAATATTCTCTCTTTAATTTCTCAGCGCTTAGAAACATTGTAGTAAGCGCTATATAAATGTTGTATATTATTATGATTATACAAAATCAAGTCTTGTATACGTAACTGTCAGACTGTCAAATTCAATTAAATAAAATTCAATATGTATTATTGACAATCAATTGTTGCAAGGGTCGATATCTCATGTACAATGTATTCATAGATACTCTAAATTTCAAATGAGTGTGGTATATAATCTCACCTGGATCATGGTTATCGTGTCACGCAAAGACTGCAGTTTTTCTTCGTCCGTGCCTGTGGAAAAAGGAGCGGCATATATTCTCAATGTATAATTAAATTGATTGTGCATACACTTAAACCTATTTATAATCAATGCGAATAATACCTTGAGGATGGTTGTCATGTACAGGTGCTCTTTATAGGCAGGTAAACATCGCTTCACTAGGCAGGTAGCAATAGGATAGGACGGTTAATTGGCTTTAATAAAGAGTTCTTTGCTCGTTGAGAACCATAATAATGCAGTATAAAAAGCAACAAATGTTTATTGTCATAACATTTATTTATTAATTCATTGTAACAGCATGCATCTTTTACCATAACTTATTTCTTACAAGTTATGCGTTTCCAGATGGGGCACGATTATGACACCAACGTAACATTTAAGATGAAACAACCATGTAATTATCTATAAATATACAAACAAAAAACACACGCAACAAAATAATGGAGGTCATCTTTTTGAGAGATTTGGAAAGTTGAACTTTTCAAGAAATATAAAACGGGTAGAAAAGAAACATACTCCTTGGTTCCTGGTCCCGCAGGTCCGCTCCTGGTAAGACCGTAGTACACACGGATGACACCAATATGGTGAAAGAAATGAGGAACAGGATTGATACCCTCGCCATCTTGAAGTCTCGCAGATGTTGGAAGCAGGCGGTAACTTCTCCAAATATTTCGTTCGAGGCTAAACACACAGATCCGCTTTCAACAGATCAAGGGACTGTGTTTCCTTGTTTGCTGATGTCTCGGCGCAATTCCCAGGTGCAGGGACGTACAAGAGACGAGTGTGTAGAAAATGGTTGCTCACGATTAACTGCTTCGTGATTGGTTCGTCAGTTCTTGTTCAGTTGTAGGCTACTTCGTATCAACATGTTCGGGTAGATTTTTTCACAGTGCTCAAGAATACAAAAGCCTTCACTCTGGTGAGGAAAATTCAAATGGCGTGTTTACGCCAAGACGTGGGCGTGCGGGCAAATTTTTGCTATGGGGGCTAAAGTCCGTTGCCCAAATATCATCGTTCCAGTTTTTCACATGCCAAGTAAAAAGGAGATACTACTAAGCTGTCTGAAAAATGACATTATTCATTTTATTCTGCCCGGATATGACATTCTGTTGCCGGGATATGACATCTTGTTGGCCGAATATAATACGAATTTGCCAGAATAATGATCGACTTGCTTTTGATTGAAGTTGGGGTGCTTTTTTGCCCGAATTACCGAATATTACCGTTTTCAAAACCCTCGAGACTAGAGTACTTGCGTGCTTGGGAATCGCACAGAGATATCAGTAAACAATGAAAGCGGATCACTGTCTTTAACATAACAAACCCCCATCCACCCCCCCCCCCCCTACTGTTACCCATCCGCCTGTCCAACTCATAAACCCTCCTTTACAAAACAATTCAGTTTCATTATTTATAAAACAATTTTGGGGTGGGATCTATTCACTGTCATCCTAGTACCTCGTAAATAATGTTACCTATTTGCGATATGTATGTAATGTAAATCATTGCACCGTGCTAGCGTGCGTATTTACATTGTCCGTTACTACTTCCGACCAATCAAAATCAAGAATGCCACGAGGAGCCGTGTGACTTCCCTGGTTAGTTTCCGGTCGGATCACTATAAATTTGCATAGGAAGTCCTTTCAGGAATCCAACGCAGATCTGAAAGGGATCTGCAATATTGTTAACATTCCACAAAACTTACTTAAAACTTGTTTTGCGGAGAATGTGATGTCGGTTAACATTCATGGCTTCAATGTCCCCCCCCCCCCCCTCCCCCCTCTCCATCCACACACGCACACGCACACATGTACATACACAAATGCATTAGACATGCAACATGTTCAGTGGCGCTTAGAAATTCCTCCCCTTATTTCCGAGTATAAACTGCATGGTTGTTCGAGTAAGCTACAACATAGTCCAACTCGCACATTCTTCTACAAGCCCCTCGTGTTTCCGCTATTATAGGCGGAGGGCCAAAGTCGAAAAAGTGGCTTCCTTAAGGACTTAGGTTGCCAGATCTCCACAACAAGTTTAAACCAATTTTATTTGCAAGTATTTTTAATAAGACAAATTAATTCAGAGGTCTACCTCAAAAAATTTGTTGCGAATACGTCCAAATCCAAGATGGCGTCCAAAGAAGTAGCCGTTTTGACTTGCTATAGATAACTGGCGAGATTTCCAAAACGACATCTAAAATCAGCATGATTTTGCAACTATATTAAAGACAATACAATTTCCTATAATCTGATACCAAATTTCATGGGTTTCAGGATATGAAACACGGTAATTTTTAGTCCCAACTCAAATTTTAGGCAATTTTCCCCCAAAATATGAAATTATTAATTTATGTAATTCGGCATGAATCAATAATTGCATTGGGAGTTGAACTAATACTTTTCAGAAAACTGCCCAGTTATATCAGCAATACTCTGTGAAAATTCCAAGTGTGTACCGTATCTGAACAAAGAGTTATAATTACTGGAAGTCAGCATTTGATATCGACAAATACAGCAATTTTGTACGATTTCGAACACTATACAGGGTGCCCCAATAAATGTAATTCTTGTTTACGGACTTTATTCAAGAAATGCTCCTAAATAATGACATATTGTTTATACCCGTTTTCAACAAAACCTTCAGTTTTCTTCTTTTATGTCATGGATATGCCGCCATCGGTTTTTGCAATACACGAAAATAGTGTATCGGTAATTTCACTGCAATAATAAATCCATAATGCAAACTGCAAAGTGCACTAGTTAGTGCAATATTCGAATGAGAGGCGCGCGTCCTTTACAGTTGGACCGACCATATCTGGATAAGTATGTTTTAAACATGATTATTATTCGAAACACCACAGTTAGCTAGACTTTTTCAGGGTTCAAAGAAAACTTTGAATAGGCTATTATTATGTTTATCGTACAGTAACTTTTTGTACCACCTTGTACATTTGTAACCATAGTAACAACAACACTAGAAATACAATAAATCATATATCTGGCTACTTCAAGCCGCATTATGATCACTAATTTTCGCGTGAACATGAAGGAAAACAAATCACATGTAAAATGACACCGTTTACCTGCTAATTTTAAGTTTTTAAAATAAATATTTGGTGATTTGGTATATTTCTGTCCATAATCGGCAGTTGTTACCATGATTACACGTGTACAGTATAGTGCATAAAAAATAAACATTCGGCTTGCTGAGGTTTTTTGGTGGTTTAGCAATTAAGTTTGTTTTGTGTTAATACTAAGTTAGCCAATTTGTATAGACCTTTATGGTCTCCAGGTACTGGTGGTTTTGTTGATTTTTCATAACTGGAATTGAAAGTGTCCCGAGATTGACGCAATCATTTGGTACACAAGATTACACATTTTTGAGACACCCTGTACAGTATGAGAAATCATGCAAAACTACCCGTTTTGTCGATATAAAATGCTGACTTCCAAGTACTATAACTTTTTGTTCAGATACGGTACACACTTGGAATTTTTACAGAGAATTGTTGATATAATTGGACAGTTTTTTTGAAAAGTATTAATTCAACTTCTAATACAATTATTGATTTATGCGTAATTATGTAAATCAATAATTTCATATTGTTGGGGAAAATGACTAAAATTTGAGTTTTGGGCTAAAAATGACCGTGTTACATATCCTGAAACCCATGGTGTTTGGTATCAGATTATAGGAAATTATATTGTCTTTAACATGGTTGCAAAATAATGCTGATTTGAGGTGTCGTTTGGTAAATTTTGCCAATTATCTATAGCAAGACAAAACGACTGCTTGTTTGGACGCCATCTTGGATTTGGAGGTGTTTGCAACAAATCTTTTGAGGTAGACCTCTGAATTATTTTGTCTCATTAAAAATACTTGAAATTAAAATCGGTTTAAACTTGTTGTGGAGATCTGGCAACCTAAAGTCACTTTTTTCGACCTTGGCCCTCCGCCTATTAGCGAATATACGCGAATATGCACGCAAAAATGCGCGGGAATATTCCAGAATAACCGCGTGGAAAGGAAGTCGCGAGCGCCAATGTATACACACATGAACACGTGTACTTACAAAACCATACGCATACACACCCATACAAAAACCCTTAGGACTGCGAGAATGACACATCGAGTTTCAAAGCATTTTGAATTTTATTGAATGTAAATTTACAGGTAGCAATTATATGAACAGAAAATCAGTAAATGACATGTACTACAATTCAAAATGTTTTCACCTTTTTCAACAATACTAACGAAAATCAATACACATAACCTTCTTTTATCAGTTGAATGTCATATAACTTCCATGTTTGAATGCTTACATCAATTCCTATCCTCCCTTAGAAACATAATGAACTATATTCCCACAAACCGATCAACATACTTGTATGTTTTGTCTGTGTGTTTTTTCTGCAAATTTCTCTACACCTTTATCTTCGGATGGGTTAAATAGACTTGTGTAAACAACAATCTGTGATTTGGAACGAGCTTCAGGAAATATTTTCTCAAGTTTAGCCTGAAATACTTGTTTAAAGTGTTGATTCTTGGTTGTGAAGAAAACAAAAGGTCAAATTTTCGCCGGCTTCTCACTTGGTATATTACATTTACAAGTAGACAATCACATGAACGTAGTAGTTCAAATCAAATTATTACACTAAAAAGATAATCCACAACGTTTACTAGTATTTGTGAAGCTCATTCTTCTTCGCTCATTTGCTATATAAATCGCGAACATTATTATTATTATTATTAGACTTTTTATAATCATTGCTTTATTGACATCAAATCAAATCAAAACCATGACAAACACATAATCGAAATGAAATAGGATAATTTTGTTTTCGATTGAACCATAATTCGCTGAGCATGTGTATATCCTTACAAATTGATTGATAAGACACTTCATTCTCGCCATGTGCGTACTAACCTACGTATTTCACATTACAAATGATTTCAAACCAACATAATGTCCATTTAATTACTACGTCTTGTAATATTATAATGTATATATAGTGGGTGTACAGCGAACGAATCTAATAGTTTTGATATCAAACGTTAGTATCGTTTGGAAGAGCTTCGATAGATGATGACATAAATGGTACCCTGGGGTACCAAACGAATATCCGCCATTTTGTTCAATTATTATTTTTTTTTTAGGGCTGTACCGGGGTATAGCGTGCATACAAGCGCGCGCTGCAATGCATGCACAACGCAATACGGTTGTGCTTCGAGTGGACACAAGATGGCGCTACACAACGCGGTACCCACAGAAATACAATATAAATACCGCGTGTGTCATCAGATGTTGAAATGTATATTTATAGGGCAGAGGTAACAATGTGTCTTGAATTATCTTTACAAATACTACATCGTACTATATCTTAATAAATTAATCTTATCTAATTAAGGTATACATGGCATATTACATTAAAGTAAGGATTGATATACGAGAAAGGTGATATTATTCTTTGTCAGAGTGAAAGATATATAATGCAGTAAAATAATCAGGGTAATTCTGGTGGGGTGCAAAGTGGGTGCACGACTGCCACGAGGGATACATTATGTCGATTGCTTGATTTATATGATTTTTCTTAATCTAGTTGATGAAGAGCAGTTACTAGGATCAGTTTAAATGGAAAGGGAAGGGGGGAAGGGTCAGAACGTGAGATAATGCAACTATAGCGTTATTTGCTTCTTGCATTCTCTATCATGATTAGGGGTAGTGAGAGGAGGCCACATTTTAAATGGGGTGGGGAGGAGTGGCATAATGCCCCCTTGCATTTCGCGCTGCACCCCGATGCATTGTGGACACGTCGGCTAAGAGCGAGTATGGCGCAATGTAGATTTTTGTGATGAATTGAGTTTTGCCTACCATCTTGTAGGTCGGAGCCTCCTTTTTCGTGATGCATAATTGTCAGATAATAATTATGTCTAGTTGTTGGAATAGTCATCAAATATTAAAAAAGAGAGCTAAATGTTGGTTATATACAAAACTTTCAACTTTAAACATGATCATCCTCAGAATTAAAAAAGTGACTTAATTAGCGCCATTCTCTTTCTCAACCGGCGTACTAGATAGTGCACACGGCGCATGTGAGCTCGTATCCAGTAACATACGGATCACAAGGTAGCCCCGCCCCCGCCAAACAAATGGCCTCCACGGGGTACAATAATGCGCCATTTTGACTGCCAGTGGATCCTGGTTCGACTTCCATCTCCCGGTCGACGCAAATGTATTCCGCACGTTTGTGGGTATAACTAGGAGCCATCAAGTACCCTGCGTACTCGAGTTTCCAGCTGTCCGATGGGCAGACGTTGCGAGCCGGGATCATCACTTTTGAAGTACGTCCCTGAGGCGCCATGCAGACCGCGCAGGTCGGGGTGTGCTGGTTAGATGCTCTCATGCTGTTTGGTCCGTCCCCGGTTTCATATTCGGCAGAATACACTGTGCCTCTGGTTGAACTGGTACCTGATACGAATTCGTCATAGATTGGGTCGAACGGCATGCACAGCCAGTTTGAACCTCCACCAACACTTCCGTAATTCTCACCCGCCATCGTACCTGTATCAATGAAACATGCCATTATAATAACAATTATTCTGATGGATGAAAAGTCTGATAGTCATTGCAATGCAGCCGTTCAAATTTCAAAAGTTTCGAGGTTATTGTCTTATATGAAAGAAAATGTCATTTAATAGCATGCCTGAAAAAAATTAGGGCTTGAAATCTCTTTTTCGTGGAGTTATAGACCTAAAACTAATAAACCATCGTCCAACGGTTAATTGTGCATTATACATGTATTCACCCATTGAGGAAGTTCGTTCACGGATTCACCGGAGTACCACAACGCTATGCGTGACCCCTATGTGACCCGCGCTAGCTACGTGACCCGCGCATAAATAACAATGGCATGAGCGGAAACTAAGCAAAATAACCAAACCTCGCTTAAACTGACTACATGTAATTATATATCTTCATTTTTGAGATTTTTTCCCGTGACATACCTTAACAAATGTCGGCTTCACAATACCTTTACAAAAATAAGTACAATATTGTTGTAATATTATGCTAATTCAGTTAAACTCTTTTATTGACCGATATATAGTTTTATTCGTTTTTCATTCGTAGAATCCAAATTACAGGGCTGTTCGATCTGATTTTTTTTGTGTGTGTTACATTAATCCCCATCCGTCAACTGGAAACTGTTCAGAAGGTTTTGTAAAAGAGGACTTGTCCCTTTAAATGATTATACGTTGTTGTTGCTGTTATTGATATAGGAGCGAAGCAATTACCCAGTAGCACGCCCAGGGTTTGATAACCGGGGGGGGGGGGGGGGGGGTCCGTTATTTAGTCCCTGCTAGAGCCCAGGCGGCAGAGCCTCCGTTAGCTTTTCTGATTTAGCTGTTTAGAAATGTTACGTGCACATTGCCAGCACCCAGAATGGAATCAGTCAAGGAATACCCACATTCGGAATCTCAATGGGTGTCCAGGGGGCGTAGACTCCGGAAGCTTTAGCATATTAGATATCCAGAGGTAAAGATGTTCATAATTATGTAAATACGTAAACTAGTAAGCTATTTATTATATAGTATGCTCAATTTTTGGGCATAGCAAGGAATCCTGAATAAGGATGTACAGGGGAATGGCTCAGATAACCTCAATGGGGGTCCAGGAGGCATAGCCCCCGCTAGATTTTGGATTTGGGCAGTTTAAGTTTATCAAGATGTGGTTTAAAGAAGACTATTGTATCAACTTTCACACGAGGGTGCAATGTCCCTTAATTGCAATGTTATTATTATACAGGCCGGGTTGCCCCCCAAAAACCGAACGGGGCACTTCCCACAATTAGGAGGGAAAAAATGTACAACGGCATCAAGAACAGTCAATTTGATCGTGTAGTTTTTGTTTTAGAGCGCTGTGAGTGACACCATGTCAGGTTCTCTTTTGTGTCAATTTTTAACAAGCCAGTGCTTGATACATCGCACGTACCGCCTTTCATAGCGTTGAATAACGCACGTGCACTCAGCCGTGTGCCGAGAGAATAGGCATGGTCGATCAATGGTATTACGGGCAGGGAGTGCATATTAACTTGCGCCGACTAGGTAAAAATTGACAAAAATTGGTACCTGACATGTTCTCACTCGCAGCTTCCTAAAAAAACACTTCACGACCAAAATTACTGTTCTTGGTATCGTCTTTCATTGGAAAAGATACCCTATCCGATGGACATAATGTGTGTGTGTGTGTGTGTGTGTGTGTGCGTGTGTGTGTGTGTGTGTGTGTGTGTGTGTGTGTGTGTGTGTGTGTGTGTGTGACTGTGTTTGTAATGTAGATCATACCTGCATAGACGAGTTCCGAACCGTTTGCACAGTCAGAGTTTCCCCAGCGGGTGTAGACTACGCCCTCTTTGTTCTCAAATGGTGATGTTGGTTGCCCAGTCGCAGACACTGCAGTTGCTTGTGTTGTTATCTCGATCGGAGGGGATGGGACTGTCGAAATGATAAACCAGGAAAGTATAATGTGTTGTTTCATTATAATTAAAAGTCGCTAGGAGAGCATAAAAATGAAACTATTTTTAATTAGTCACTTGAATTCGTCACTTTGACGAAATACGCGATACGTACTGAATTGCGATATGATAATTTTGACTTTTCAACGCGCAATATGATGATGTCCAAACATCAAATTGGTAAAAGTGTTGTATGAAATCGTATCTACAGCTTATCTACAGCTCTTTACGAACATAAAATAATATTTGGGGTTATCCATGTGTTTAAAGAAGTTATGGCCGATAAGAGAAGGGCATGTTTTACACAGCTGGACTCATTCGATCATTCGCAAAACTGTCGTAGCGTCCCCATATATCACGATGTTCTGCGTATTGCCCCCCCCCCCCCATGGTCAAATAACAAGAATGAACTAAGCGGATTTCTTTATCCTACATCTGTTTGAAAATCAATGCTAAGTCGAGTTAATTTGTACAAATTGTCCCTCCTACTTGTTCTGATTCCTAATTGCGGTTTGACGTTAAATACGTTATTATGGGATTTGGAATTTTAGTTCAACGCCTTACTTGTAACATTATAGTTTAGAGTCAATTAAGACATAAATCATGCATATGCTGGACATAAATTTGGTAGTTAAATGGATGCCTGTAAAGTGTCTAACTCCACGAAAACCACTTGGAGCTTCCTCGTTTCTCTTCTACCGTGTTGTTTAGCTTATGGTAAGAGAATAATAAAATAGGTTTTTTTCTTCAAATGCCCCGTTAGTATGACGATATCTAACATTAAGCTCAAGAGCGTTAATAGACGATCATAAACCTTATAACGTTATACATTCGTTGTAAAAGCTGACGCATATTTTCGCTTTTTTAACCAGGAAAGCAGTGTTCCTTTTCAATGAAACTTTCTCACATCATTCGGACATATCTTACAATGATTTTGGTACAGGATTGAAGTCTCAAATGCCATTTTGGGCAATATCTGACACTTTACAGGTGCACCTTTAAGAGGTTATTACAGGAGAATTACCTTCATCCGGCTGGTCCACTGCATCTCTTCCATCACGTCCGTCCCTTCCCGCTCTGCCCTGCAAACCTGGTGGCCCTCGTGGTCCCTCTCGTCCCGCTGGGCACAGGAAACACTGACCTACAGTAAACCATGGAACATACTTCTGCTTATTGTTAGGTTTAAGGCTAGTAAATATTTACAGAGTTTTTATAATTCAATTAACACGTTTAGTGCCAGGGATTTTAATGCTCTATGGCATTTGTGTATTTATTGTAACTCGAAAAAATGCGAGCTTGGCACTCAAGGAGTAGAGACTGTTACATCTTGCAAAGAGGGCGCCTTTTAACCCATTCAGGCGTGGTCCCGAAAATATTCAGACTTATTTGGTGAAGCAAAAACAATCAGTCATGAAAGGGTTTATGTGCTTACACAGACAATTCAGATGCGTTTATTATGGCCATAGTAAGTTTACGCGCGACGATTGTTTAAAATATCACAGTTTTAACCAGGTTTAATTTCCATTGTTTAAAAACTGTGGAAATGGAGTATGATTGTTACATGTTTGATATACAAATTTAAGCATACCCAGTCTGCTCTTGCAATTGTTTTCAATCTACTTAATCATGTTATCTCCGTACCTGAAAACATGGGATAGGAGTACGGCCCAAGGTACGATTGGCCACCGCCAGGGTTTAGAGGCATGATAGGTTGCTGCTGCCTGTCCGAGGGCGATGGCGTGCTCCCATCATCGCGGCGACGACGCTTCAAAATGCCCGTACTAATCTCGTCCAAGTTCGATTCGGTATTTGGTTTGTCTGCCATCAACGACGGGTTCTTGGCGACCAGCTGCAATGTGTTGAAAGCTCGCACGATTTCCTCCATTTGAGACTGATTTAAGGAACGAGAGAGAAGTATGATATTGCAGCGATAAATGATAAATCCATAGCAACTGTTACTCGAAATACCTGGTCAATTATGCACGTGGGAAAATTATGCAATAGCTTTTAAAAATATAGGTTTTCCCATCCATTTTCAAACAATCGTCATTCAATTTCATTAATTGTTAACTTCAATTTCGTCGGGAAAGTCTTTCGCCGGTCATAATTATGTAATGTTCAATTTCGTCATTGCGCACACAATTTCGTTCTTTCGCAATCGAATTCGTCATTGTACTGATCCATTTAGTCAAACAGGGGCGGATCTAGCTTTTTGCTAAGGGGGGAGGGGGTTTGACACAATGACGATCTAGCTTTTTGCTAAGGGGGGGTTGACCCAATGACGATGCGGAGCATCGTCCATGAGCCGCGAAGCGGCGATTTTTTTGTTGCTATTTTGAACCCCCGTAAGTGATTTTTTCCACTTTTTGTTCACTTTTTTAACTGATACATACTCTTTTGTAAAATATAATTGCCCAAATTGCATTCTTTATGATGAATAATAACTCTTTATGATGGATAATATATAACTCACAGAATTAATAATTATTGGATTCATATAATGGCAGATTTACTCTTTTGTAAAATAAAATTGCCCAAATTGCATGGTTTGTGATGAATAAGTTTGATAATATACATGTAGAACATAGAATAGAATATAATATTTATATAAGGGCACAGTTATTTATACTTAAAAAGTTATTTTTCTCTTTCATATAATGATTGACATGTAATGCCCGGCGCAGACAGAGCCGACTCGACTGGTTGTCATTCCGATCGGCTCAATTTTCAGTGCCTCGCGACACACATTTTGCCAGTCGAGAGACAGTCGGATGCCAGTTGGGGCCGATTCAACACGATAAATCTGCTCCGACCGACCGGGCCCAACTCTAGCCTGATTGAAACCAGTCGGATCGGGTCGAGTCGGCTCTGTCTGCGCTGGGCTTTAGTTTAATCTTTAGACTGGCACATAAAGCAAATGTATGAAGGGCTATTGCAACATGTTATTGCATTTTAATCTTAGCAATTTGTTATAACTTTTTATCTTGGTGTTAAATGGTTATCGTTTCTGTAATAGTATACATGTATATTCCCTTGTTCAACTGTACCATGTGTATTATGTTCAATATTTAAATGTCAATTTAAGGAGCTCCTCGTTTTGAAGTTATGTTATGTTATTTTAATTATGTATTGTCTTTGTTTGTAAAGTATCTGCAATTCAGCCTTTTGGCTGCGACTGATATTATTTTCAATAAAACCTTTCCAATTTCAATTTCAATTTCAATCATCCTTTCATTATTATCCTTTATATTTTTGAACCCAATGTCTATGCTTGTTCTGTGTCGCAGAATTGCACACAATTTTAGTCTATCGTCTATTGAACAGTTTTTGTATATGGAATAACATTTGATATGTTAAAGTGAGGCCCAAAATGACATTTGAGACTTCAATCCTGTACCAAAATCATTGTATGTCCAAATGATGTGTGAAAGTTTCATTGAAAGAGAACACTGCTTAAAAAAGCGAAAATATGCGTCAGCTTTTACAACGGACTTTTATGAGGGTTATGACCGTTTGTTAAATGAGTGGTCACATTGGACACGACTCCCCACGACTAGACCCACGAATGCAGTAC
This sequence comes from Echinarachnius parma, assembly GCA_037951105.1. Lineage (NCBI taxonomy): Eukaryota > Metazoa > Echinodermata > Echinoidea > Clypeasteroida > Echinarachniidae > Echinarachnius > Echinarachnius parma. The sequence goes on from JBAMJV010012129.1 coordinate 18,606, forward strand.
GCATTGGTACAAATCTATGGCAAGCCGTTTTAACATTTATTCCTATTTCTTGATATCAATAATTGAATTATTGATATCAGTTATTTCTTGATATCAAGTATTACCAATACAGAAAAGTATTTCTTGATATCAAGAATGCAACGGAGGTTTTAACCCTATCAAGCCCAAGGGGGCTTATTGAGCCCCCATACCATAGGCCTACTTTCGATCACCGCTTCCACAGTTTTCATTCGATTGTCACCAAATTTGGTGACTTTTCCTAAAATCTTATTGCGAACATTTTGGTATAAACTTTGACTATGACAATGACAATGACAATGACAATGATTTTTATTTCTCAAAAACGGCCCCTTACGGGGCATGGGAGAAATACAAAGATACAAGTGTATATAAACATATATATGCGTAAATATTAAAAGAGCTAAATATTTACATTAAGTATAAACATGATAAAAACAAACAAAATCTTTGACTAGATTGGCCTTGGTAACCACAAACTGAAGAGCATGTTTTTCATTTTGTTTTATTTGTTAGATTTTCTTTTAGTAAACAAGTGAAGTTTGGGTGTTTTCTGATCGAATTTTATGAGAATTATCGGTAACAGGCTGTCATGATTTAAAATAATTTCCTCGAGATTTCTTTTGTTTTTCTTTGTTTTAAAGACAAAATGGTGTAAAACAATAGATATAATGAGAATTAAATCAAATATGGTTTTGATGTATTTGTATGATATTTTTGTGATTCAAATCTGATATGGGGTTTCTCATGATGTCTACAAACATTTTGATAGGAAAAAATAAATTTGGTTCAAGTTTATAGGGTAAAAATTGAAGAAATTGCATACGTAAATTATCATGTACTGTAGTGTGTCTGATAAGTCGTGTGAAGGTCACCTCCACAATGACTTTGCGGACCTAATGGGCCTCGAAAACCCATCAAATTCCACAGAAATGTCATGATCAATGTTCCAGAATATTTAATATTACATAATTATGTTAACAAGTTAAATTTGCCTCTTTGATAACAGTCCATTTGGCGAAAACAGCTCAAAAACTTATAAATTCTAACATTTTCTATGTTTTTCATCATATTATCGTAAATAGCGCCCTCATATGGTGACCTTAAACATGTTTATGATTGCAATTTGTAGAGCTTGACCTGCTTGACACGTGTGCTAAATATGAAAGTGGCTGATTGAATAATAAAGAAATTAGAGAGGGGGCCCTACGAGCCCCCCCCCCCCCCCTCCTCCCCCCTTGGGCCTGGGAACGCCAAAATAGCTTGGGCTTGATAGGGTTAAATAGCTCACCTGGATCACGATTATTGTGTCTCGCAAGGACTGCAGTTTTTCCTCATCTGTGTCTGTGGGGAAAAAAATTATTTGGAATTACTGACAATATAATAATAATCATTAATATAATAATTATACTACTACAAAATACTGAAAATAATACTGATAAGTTAATTGATCACTTGAATTCTCTATCACTGAGAACTGTTACATTTCACTAACTGAAGTACTGTATGTATAATTCTCTCCGCTATGCTGAACAGAGCATGTCTGCAAAATAAAGGATACACTATCACATTGGAATTTTTATTTGTATGAGGGCTGAATCCACTCTCCCCGACTATAATCTAGGTTTGAGGGTACATATTTCATCTTTAAACGATAATATATATAGGGTTTACCGCCCATTCAATTTCGTCAATAGTCTATCAATTTCACAAAAAGTCCATTCAATTTAGAAATTTACCACGCATTATCAGCAACTGTGACCGACGAATTTGAATTGTAATCGGCGGAAATGCGTGACCAATGGTGACGAACGACTGAATTGAATGGACTTTTTGTGAAATTGGTCGACCATAGACGAATTGAAGTTGGCATTGGCACATTCTCGGCCTCTCGGGACGAAAGTGAAGTACAAATTGAATGAAAAAAGCGTTAACAAGGACGGGAAAACCTATATTTGAATTGAGAGAGAAAATGAAACATAATTTCCCTTTTAAAAGGGCATAATGATCACACTGGCCCCTCATTCCGTTACTTTCCTCGGGTTCAGATTCGTATGATATATTTATTGCAACTGAAGTGAAAATTGTTCATGTACAAAACCTATTTGGCAATGATGTTGCAATTCGAGACAATCTCGAAAGGGACGTTAATATGCAGGTATTTCGTGTATAACGTTTTTCATTAAGATCCATAATGGCAGCCATATTATTCTTGAATAATACTTTTTAATGATATCCCTAATCAGGCGCGCCGGAAGCAGTTTTGGATTGGGGGGGGGGGGGGGGGCAAAACCCAAAAGGGGCTCACGGTTTATGTGTTTAGGGGCTCATGCCCAACCACACTCACAGGGTTGCCCAAAGGGGGGGGGGGGGGTATCCCCTCCCAACCCCCCTCCCACGGAGAAGATTTTGCATGTATTTACTTGTAATGGTGCGATTTGGTGCACGTCACACAAACAGGAGAGCAATAACAGCCTACCCAGGAACTACGTGGACCGGTACAGAAAAACCCACCCAAGTCGTACCTACGCAAGTTACACAAAAAACTGAGATAATTTGTTTGCGCGCAAAGCGCGCAGCGAAAACTTTAAATGGATGTATAACTCAGTTTTTTATCATTAGAATTAACAAGTAATGGCTGATACATTACATTTTTTATTTTCCTTTTTCTTTCTTTCTTTTTTTTGTTTTTGTTTTGAGGGGGGGCTTTTTTTTTTTTTTTTTTTGGGGGGGGGGGGGGGGGGCAAAAAAGCGTTTTGCCCCCCCCCCCCACTTTTTGGATTGGGGGGGGGGGGGGGGGTGGCCGCCCCCCTGGCCCCCCCCCCCCCCACTTCCGGCGCCTATGTCCCTAATTGCAAAATGATCAACAGGATTTTAATTTGTTTTGAACTGTATGTTTTATAGGTTTTCTCGTCCATTTTCAAACTTTTGTCGTTCAATTATCACACAAATTAATGTTACTTTAATTTCGTTTCGAGAAACCTGAAATGTGCCAATGCCATTTTCAATTTCGTCTTTGGTCAATCAATTTCACAAAAAGTCCACACAGTTTAGTCGTTTTAAATTCGTCGTTCACATTTGCTGAACACATCTGTTACCGACGAATTTGAAATGTAATGGACGATTATGTGTGACAAATTATTAAATTGGGGGGACTTTTTGTGAAATTGGTCGACCAAAGACGAAGTTGAAATTAATTGAATCATCAAGAGAATACTTACAACTAATCCCTCGTTCCCATTTCACTGAAAAGATATGTTCATTTGTTTTCTTATAACCCCTAATTCAAAATAAGCAAGTGACACCTTTTTCAATTGAAATCTAACGTGGTGGCCAAGATTGCAAAAATGGCCGCCGGGACCCTCAGTTTTACTTCATATGATTGAAATATAAACTATTACATAATAATATAAATCTCTCATGGTGACAGTTCATGAACAGTCATGTTCATTTGTCTTTGTATTTCATTTATCTCAATATATGAAAATCTATTTTTGTTAAAAACATTTTTTTGGTCAAAATAAAAGATGTCTACCAACATAGCCGCCACATTACGTATTCAAATTAGTTGAGTCATTGAAATAATATTTTTAACTAATCCCTCATTGCGAATTTATCCATAAATACATGTTCATTTATCTTCTTACAACACTAATTGAAAATATAAGCAAGTGACACCTTTTCCAATTGAAATCGAACATAGCGGCCAAGATGGCCGTCAAGACACCCATGGGACAAATTTTGTTTGATCTTGGGAACTAGACACTTTCAGGTTTACAAAATCTTACTTTAAAATATACTTTTTGGTGCATGAGAACCTCCTCCCCCATTCTGACTAGAATATATGATGTTATCTGGGCCCGGTTCCAAAAAAGAGTTGCAATCGATTGTACAGTTGCAATAGTTGCTGAATAGAAAGCATCGTTTATTTTCCATGATAATGATGATTAATAAATGTAATCGTAGTTTTAAGGATAATCCATGTTATTCAGCTTAAAGTTACGTAACGGTAACGAAAAGAAAATGAAAATTCCCAAATAACGAATTACTACAATTTGGGAGTTATAATTACGGCCAAACCTGTGTATACAATAATAACCACCTACATGTATTAAAAAAAAAAGGAAGAGTGGTGATTGCAGACAGGGGACCTCTATAAATTCCATTATAATTTTTTCTTCAAAGGGGGAGACGTTTTGTTGTCGCTGAAGGCAGGTTGACTTCTATAGACAGATGGCCGTTACTCCGTTATGACATATTTGACTTTTATAACGGATTGATATAAGAAAAATAAAACATACCTATTGGATCGTTTGGCTCGTGGTCCAGCGGGGCGGCTCCTGGTAAGAACGTGGCACCCACGGATGACACCATTATGGAGACAGAAAGAAGGAGCGGGATCGATATTCTACCCATCTTGAAGTCTTGATGACTGGCAGATGAAGTAGCAAACGGCAACACTTGTCAAATTTCCTTCTGAGTTGAAAAAATCTTTATTGCTGACTGCAATGACAGGTTTTGTGGTAGATACGCAGCTAAGGTGAGATACAGCAATAATGAGTGCTGAACTAACGTCCAGTGGATATTTATACAGTGCCAAAGCAAGGGGTGCTATCGCAACGCCCCACTCCGAAGTCTTGCACCCCCCCCCCCCCCCCCCCCCAGCCTCCCTGCTTTCCTTCCAACGCTCATCTGGTGGCTCTGTCTGCGTTTCCCTTATTCAAATCTTTTGAAATTGCTTATCACTAACGGTATAGACAATATTGACAATTTGTCTCGTTTTATGTTTGTTAACAACCCCTTAAGTCTTGAAACAACATTGGGAAACCCCGGCAAAACATGAATTTAAATAAAGATGATAATATTAATAATTCGTTAACAGTTCCGGTTTGTCTGGACGGTATCAAACCTTGTAAATGCAAATTTTGATACGTTATCGAAATATTAAACAAGTAATTGACGTCGGTATAATAGACAATATCGATAACTGGTGTCGTGTTATCCACTAGTATAAGTAAACTGTTTTAGCAACCTCTTAGTCTTGAAACAATATTGGGAAACCTCATCATTAGTTGAATTTAAAGGGGTAGTTCAGTTTTGGTATAGAGGGCGCTTCAAAAAATAATGTTTTGCGAGGTAATCGTAACCGTAACCCTTACCACAATAATTAGATAATTTTGAACCAGCCGTTGATAAAAACAAAATGCTTACACTTTTCACAAATTTAAAAAAGATGTATTTAAATAGTTGTTGATCATCTCTCTATTTGATTATTATTTTAACAAAACATCTCATGCACAATTTTTTATTAAAACAAAATGGTAGAAACTAATGCGGTTTTAGAGAGCGCCCTCTTGTGTTTGAACGGCTCTTTTTGAATGATAACAGGCTTAGTTGTTTGTAAGTTTTGTATACCTTTCGAGCAGGGTGGAGTTATAACTATTAGTTTGGATATTTGTTATGTTATGGTTCAGGTTTTGGTTACTAAAATTCATTTAGACCACAACTTACTGTACTATCCCTTTTATTTAAATAATGATGATCAATGACGATACTCAAGTATCGTTAACAGTTCTGGTTTGTCTGGACACTTGGACGATATCAAACATTGCAAATGTACATTTTTATACGTTATCGAAATTACGTGTTAAACCAGTTATTGCACATATCAACAAAGTTGATAGGGAGACATTAACAAAGCAAAACCCAATTCCTTATTTTGTTACAATAATTTAAACAACAAGGTACAAGAGAAGTGTAAAAGCTCCAAATGATTGTGGCTTAGTTTGGCTAAGTTAAAGAAATGGTACATTTTGGTCAAACTGAATTTCAGTAACGAAAACCTGCACCATAACATTGCAAACTATCCAACTAATAGCTACAAACTTACTCCACCATGCTCGAAACGTATACAAAATTACAAACAACTAACAAAAAAGCCTGTTAACATTCAAAATGAGCCGTGAAAACACATGAGGGCGCTTTGTAAAAAACGCAGATCTTTCAACCATTTCTTTTACAAAATTGTGCATGAGATGTTTTGCTAAAATAATGATAAAATAGAGAGATCAGCAACAACCATGTAGCTACGGGGGGGGGGGGGGGGCATGGGGGGGGGGGGGGGGCCTGTGCCCCCCCCCCAATAATTTTGAAAAAACAATAGAAAACATAAGGGGCCATTTTTTTGAAAAAAACAAAGAAATACATAAGGTGTGCCCCCCCCAATAATTTCGCGTACCCCCCCCCCCCCCCTATCAGTCCGACCACGCTACGCCACTGGCAACAACTATTTCAAAACCTTAATTTGTAAAAAATTTGGAAAAAGTGTACGCATTTATATTTTTTGTGTTATATGGCTAGTTAAAAATCATTGATTTCTTGTGGGGCCCACAATAATTACAAATCGTTATATTTATGGATATTTCAGTCGTCTCTGAACCAATTTTGATAAAACGAAGTTGATTCTGTCATTAAAATTGTGTGTTCTTCCAAATTTTACACTCAGTTTTCATTACCTCACCAAAAAATGTTCTTTAAGCGTCCTCTATACCAACATTGAACTACCCCTTTAATGGATCATTTTAAAGGATCACTTAAAGGTGCACCGGTAAAGTGTCAGATATTGCCCAAAATGACATTTGAGACTTCAATCTTGTACCACAATCATTGTAAGATATGTCCGAATGATGTGTGAAAGTTTCATTAAAAAAGAACACTGCTTTCCTGGTTAAAAAAAAGAAGAAAATATGCGTCAGCTTTTACAACGGACGTTTATGAGGTTTATGACCGTTCATTAACGCTTTTGAGCTGAATGATAGATTATCGTCATACTAAAGGGGCATTTGAAAAAATCTAACCCTATTTTATTTTTCTCTTACCATAAGCTAAACAACACGGTAGAAGAGAAACGAGGAAGCTCCAAGTAATTTTCGTGGAGTTAGACACTTCAAAAGACAATATTGACAATTGCTATCGTGTAATCCACTTGTAAACGAAAATGTTTATATCACCCCATTATTAGTCATAAGTTAAACAAGATTGGAAATCTTATCATGATACGAATTTGAAACAGTTAAACAATTATGATCATTTAGATTAGATCCATGTTTGCTTGGATACTATATGTCTTTTTTTCTTTTCTTGAAATTAAAATATTTATAACAACCGTATTTGTCTTGGAACAGCATCAGGGGAACCCGGTCATAATTATACTAATTTAACTTTTCTAATAAAACTATTCATGTTTCTTGGACCTAAGCATGATAGCCTGGGGCAATATTTATAAACCCTGCTAGCTTATAGCTCCATGGGTGTATTTAAAATGATGCAGTTTAGTGAGCAACAAACAGTTTTCCAGACCCCAACTAGGGTTAGCTGGGTAACCCTTGGGTAACCACTTAGTCAACCCTTATTAGCAAATGAATGATCATGTGCTTCATTCGTAGCCATGTTATCCAAAATAGACTTAGCATACAACTAAGCTAGCAGGATTGTATGAATACATGCCCAGGTGTTAATTTTGGGAATATTTGCGAGTAGTAATGTACGATAATTTTACTTATTTTCGTATTAGTTTGTTTTTATTCATACCAATCTTATCGTTAAAGTGATCCCTGTAAAGTGTCAGATATTGCACAAAATGACATTTGAGAATTCAATCCTATATCAATATCATTGTAAAATACAATTAAAAAATTTGTGAAAGTTTGAAACAAAACGAACACTAGTGAAAAAAACGAATATTGAGTTCATATTTTATCACCGAATACTGATGGCCTGCCGTAGATTTGTCGCAGTAATAATCGTCCGTTTGACGATATCCGCACCCGTGTATACATACAGACGGTACAGAATTTCCGCGCGCTCGGCTCAACAGTCGGGTACATCGACTCGTTGTGCTGCCCTGTCTATCGGCCGGAAGGTCCGTGATCGCGTGGCGCGCCGGCGGCCGCGGCCGGGCGTATTCAGCTACGGCAATTGTACTTTTTATCAAAAGCGTTGGGCAACGCTTTTGAGATGATGATTTTCAATGATAATTATCTTCATACTAAAGGGACATTTGAAATAATCTAAGCCTATTTTATTCTTCTCTTAGCATCAGCTAAACAACACGGCAGAAGAGAAACGAGGAAGCTCCAAGTAATTTTCGTGGAGTTAGACACTTTACTTGGATCACTTTAATAGATGATTGAGCAATGTTAAAGGGAAAGTTAAGTTTTGGTAGAGATGGCGCTAGACTACTTAATTGGTTTGTGAGGTAATGAAAAACTGAGTGTAAAATTTGAAAGAGCATAATATTTAAACAATAAAATCATCTTTGTTTGATCAAAATCGGTTCAGAAACGGCTGAAATATCCATAAATATAACAATTTGTAATAAACCCGGGGCCCCGGGTTTATTAGAGAATTTTGAACCAGCCGTTAAAAAATCTAAAAAATGCTTCCTCTTTTCAAAAAATTACAAAATAGGTATTTAAATAGTTGTTGGTTATTTCTCTATCTAATCACTATTTCAACAAAGCATCACATGCACAATATTTTATTCAAAATGGTTGAAACCGATGAGTGTTTAGAGAGCGCCCTCTTACGTTTAAACGGCTCTTTTTGAATAATAACATGATCTTTACTACGTCATTTGTAATTTTGTGTTCCTTTCTAGTTATAACTATTAGTTTGTAATGTAATGATGCAGGTTTTGGTTACTAAAATTCAGTTTCACTAAAACTGTACTCTCCTTACCAGAACTCAACTATCCCTTTAATGCAAAAAAAAAAATCCGACTAGTTATTAATTAACGGGTTAAACCGAAATTGATATGTCAAAATGTTTATATTACTTAGAATGTATTTATGATGTGATAATAGATAATAGTGTATTCAAGATTTTAAGAAATCTGTTTATTCTGTTCTGTTCTGTTTATTTATACGGGTCGAGGAACTCTTACAATCATTTAAATTAGAAATGGTTCATCACATAAAATTAACATACAATCTGATTTGGAACTATTCAATCTAAAATGTATAGATTCATTAAACACATTAGACAGGAAGTTCCGGGAATTCCTCAAGTGTAACGATAAATTAAAACTTATCAAATTATCTTGTTTGTATTCTATTTTAAAATATGTATGACAGTCTTTCGTTTTATAATTTGTTTTTGAAAACCCCGCTGACGAAATGTATACCTACTTCCATTTGATTGCTGCGCTTATCTTCGTGTTTACTCAAATATGAATTAGTGTACACTATGATTGTTTGTTAAAGGATACATGAGTGCAATGTAAACTACAATTATCTTTATAATGTATCTTTATAACCAATAACGGAATTATATTGGTAATATTAAATGAGGTATATGAGAACCGCTAGAGTTCCCAAGTAGGTGATTTTGACAATGTTACTAGAAGCATTTAATAGGATAATACACTGTTCTGGTCAAACTGAATTTTAGTCACCAAAACTTGGCCCATATCATTACAAACTAATAATTAAAACTCCAACATGCCCGAAACGTAGACAGACTTACAAACGGCTAAGTCAGGTGTCTGTTATCATTCAAAAGGAGCCTTTAAAACACAAGAGGGCGCTCTCTAAAAAAAATATTTGTTTGAACCATTTCGAAAGCTGTGCCATGCTTCTATTGGTAATATTAATACAATGACGTACGTAAGAACCGCTAAAGTTCTTAGTAAATTTTGCGGATTTTGACGATATTAATAGATCTCTACAAATTAAGAAACTAATACACACTGATTAAAAAAAAAATGGCCTAGATGGGCAAACTTTTATGCCGAGAGTATAATAATATAGGAATGGAAAATACTATTATGTTCCCTACTCGTTATGTGAGTTTGATGAACAAAGTAATGCCGCTCAAGTTTAAGAAAAAATGAATTTGATATTAGATGGAATTTTTTTCTAAGTCTTAACTAAAATGAGACCTGCTAACTTTGTCTGATTCCACCAAACTCACTCACAAAACTCACTCACTTACTGATTTAATTATGAATACATTTTGTTCAGTATCCACTTCTTTATTGAGAAAGCTATCCATGTCCATGTCGTATATTGTACGAATGGCAATGAATAATTCTCTCAACTGTACACACCAATATGACAATGAGCATGAAAATAGCACTTTCCCGCTGTTGCTTGGCCACATGACGTATATACAATTCCCGTTAAATAAATCACACGTTAGTCAGTGTACAAGTCAGAATATTGATAAACACATTTCATTGACGACAATTTGTCAGTTTGTGCATTTGACAGTATATATAGTTACTGTATAGTTACAAGATGTAATTAAATTATTAACTATTATATTTCTGTAATAAACCACACATGATAACGCGTGTTTTAAGAAACGTACAGTTATCGTTAATATATGATTAGAAGCAGTGTTAATGCACACAAAATCAGACTAGTTATTAATTAAATAGTTACAATAAAATGTATTTATGATGTGGTAACAGAAAGAGCATATTCAAGATTTTTAAGCAACCTTCTGTTTATTTCTACGGGTCGAGAAACTATTCGATCATATACATTAGTAACCATGGCAACGGTTCATCACAAATGATTATCATGCAATCTAAGAAAATTGATAGATGCATTAAACAATTTAAAAAGCAAGTTCCGGATATTTCTCAAGTGTAACGAGACATTACAGAGTGTTTATAAAAAAGCGGAACCCAACTTCCACCAGCAATATATTATGAAGTAAACATAGTTATGTTTATTGCCATATATCATCTTAAAGATGATTTATTATTCTTTCATTTCATACCACTTTTGTAATAATTGATCTTGTAGTTATCGAATTGCAGGCATTTTAAACGAGCAATGTTAAAATTGCTTTGCGCACAAGATTTAGATCTATTCATCAACACGGGCTGATGGTCATTCATTCAAACCTCTCCTTGTGTTCTTTTGTCTTGTAATCCTTTTGTTCCGTAAATAAATGAACATAGAGATACTTTTTTAATCAGTTCCTTGCCTGACCAAGCAACTGACCACTGAACACGAGCACAAACCTGTGCGGGCAGACATGGGGGTCATGTGGTAGGACATTGGGGATGATTTTGGACCCTCAACTCTTCTCAAAGTTGAATAAAATGTCAAACTATGAATCAAGAAACATCATGAAATATCACTTGACTTTGTCTACTGTTTCATTATTTACACTGCATTTAACAATTAGTTTCTACTCTCGTGCGCAAAGTACTTTTTACATAACCCTTTTTAAAAAGGTTTTATCCAATCATGCGTTATCACAACATGTTTGGTATCAAACGAAAGAGTATGAATTGACCTTTGATATGCCATATTGCAATACATATAATTATGTTTATTAAATAAAATATTGCGGGTGGAAGTTGGGTTCCGCTTTTTTATAAACACCCTGTATAACTTATCTTATTATCTCATTTGTATTGTATTTGAAAAAATGTACTAGTATGTCAGTCTTTCGTTTCATAATTTGTCTTGGACAAATCCCGCTGACGGAAAGTGTACTCACATTTCATTGCTGTGCTTATCTTATTCAAATATTAACTAGTGTACACTATGACTCTTTCTGGGGATCGTGAGTGTAAAGTAAATTATAATGATTCATTAGTTATTTGACTGTTCTAGTTCCTTCTAATAACTTAAAGCTGAATATTACAACTCAAAAGTTAAAAATAAGTTTCGACCCAACTAACCTAAACGTTAACAAAGTATAAGCAGAGACTGAGATGGAAACAATTCAGAAATTATAAAAAATGTAATGCATTTTTAGAAGCCTAAAGTTCGATGCAAAAGATACCTCTGAGATTTACCATTTTACAAATAATTCCCTACCTGGTGACCTACCTTCGCCCCACTATGTACTCGCTCGATCGGTCATGTCGATCATTTCTTGCTGCTTCTTTCCACAATCTTAATTAATAAATAATAATAACGGTAATTTAGTATTCTCGTGAGGATCATACCCGCTTTACACTCTTCTTTAGTGGTAAATTCCATAATGCGCTAGGTAGACCATGGACGGTCCGCTAATTAATACTAAAGCGTTCAGAAATTGACTTCTGTATTCCCCTCCCCCATGTCCGGCAGAACATTAAAAAATATATAATATTATATATCATGAGTTAATTTGCCCGAATATGACATGATTTTGTCCAAATATGATATGGTTTTGACCAAATATAATATGGTTTTGCCCGAATATGACATGATTTTTTCCAAATATGATATGGTAATTTTGCCCGAATTTTAGGTGTCTTCTGCCCAAATATGGTAGCTTTCAAAACTCCAAGGGAGCTGCAGCCCCCAGCCCCGCCTCCTACGCTTATGTTAATAGAAATAAGTGGCTTTTAAATTGATTCAGATTATCTCTCTTCTGACTGTTTATTCAAAAATTTTTACAATTATAATTTGTTGAACACAAACAAAGGGTTAAACCAGAAATTTCTATAATTTCGTGGTTATAACGTCCATGTCAGAGCCATACTAACGTTTAATTTGTTGTGCTTTCAAGATTCCGAATCAGATTGTGTGTTTTTTATGAAACGACAACACAAGATGAATCTGAATCTGAAACTATATAGACCCCGGAAGTATAGACACGGCTCTGGTCCATGTGTCTGCATAGCGCCCTCTGCATGGTGTTCACGACAGTTTTTTAAAATTATTTTTAAAAATAACACAGGTATATTAAAATGATTCAGACTTCTTTCTACCATCAAGCATGGTAGCTTGATATTAGTTGTTTATAGAATGGATTTCCAGAGCGCTTATCATTTCTATGTTTGCATTCTATAGCACCGATTCATATTTTCAAAATAAACAAAACTTAAAAAAAAAACACATCATTTAGCTGATTCTAGTTTTATTAACCTCAAAAAAATAATGATATTATAAAATAACAAATAACAAAAGTCTGATATACTTTGATAGCTTTGATTCGACTCATGTATAAATAAAATTTGCATAATCATTAGAACGAACATTAATTAACAAACTACAATTGTTGCTTCTTTTTTGGTTCACCCATATTTCACCTTGTTAAAGAACTTGTTAATGACTGAGTATTTAATTTATATTGTTTATTATATTTGTGTGCATTTTACATTGTACTTTGTTTATGATTATTGTTTGTTGTTTATTTACTTCTTCAAACAAAATTATGACTTTTGACATATGGACATAAATTCAAATCAAATCGATTTCTCGATTTATGAATACTATACAGAGTCAATTATCTCTTTACTAACCATGCTAACTGCAGTGTTTTTATTAATCTCATATTTAGGCGTGTGATTGTGGGCGTTCATCGATCGGATCTATCCCATGTATTTGTGTGTACATTTGTATATAATGTAAGAGTATTTCTTTTTCTTCTTACGAGCACCTCTTTTTAATGGTCCAACCATTATCAAATACCCTGAATGCATCCGTCTTTTTAAATTTTAATTATTTGTACAATGTTATTTTATGGTGTTTTCATAAACGATGACAACATGAAAATGAAATACGTCGTGTACATTCGATAACTTTGAATATACACAAATGAACATATCATTTACATGGTGACGACTCTTGTAATACCATGAATACGACGTGATCCATCACATGACTGTCCATGTATCAAATACAAGATAATTACGAACTTTCTTAATAACTTCAAATAACCCATACCTATGTCAGTAATAAGTATAAACCTTATAATTATTCACAATTACATTATAAACAAGATCTGTCTACCCGAAATGAGCTGATTTTTGCCGTTATGAGATTTTGCTCGAAAATGAGGTAGTTTTGCCTGAATAATTATCAAGATGGGTATTGTACTGAAGTTCAGCCCTCGTCTTGAATGCTAATTATGAGAAACACCAACACTCCCTTTTTGCTAGACTTTCTTAACCACGGTCAGATTGTTGGTTCAGCCTGACCATGATGATACAATGAATCAAATTAATGGTTGGAAGACTTGTTGCATATACAGGCACTATATACTGTGGAACCGCGTTATTAAAGAGCTCTGATGTAGCAAAACCCTCTTTATATTCAAAGTTATTTGTTACCTTTATTTTATTTTATTCTGTTGCTCTGACATATTGAGAGCTACTACCAAAGACTATAATCTATAACAGTAATTTCCATTGTGCCAATTTCCTCGTTATAACCCCGTTATAACAGGTTCAAATGTACGCACAACGCATGCACCTTTCGAAGATCTTGACAAATTCGTATGTAGCGTAATTAGTGGTAGCTTGTATCGATGTATAGTCTTCAAATAGAACTCTACCAGAGTTACAGTAAAGTTACATTAGAGGGACACTTACATATATGTGTTATGTACATGTATATTTAGCCAAGAGAAACGACCAAACCCTTCAATGGAATTCGCATTGAGGACAATAACTTAACTAGTATTCTTTCCACAAACCCACAAATATGCCTAAATCTAACTACCCAAAAGCTTATGCAATCCCGTAATCCAAACCTCAGTACCCTAGTTCTAAAAGTAAAACCGACCATGACCCCAATGTTTGAACAATAACACAATAATGTGGCGATGAAGCATGTGGCCGAGAGCACGATCACGTCCCAGGACCAGCCCTAGTTCCACTGATCTCTAGATATGCTTGTGTAATCCTTTACAGTTGAATGAGTAAGGGCGGTATATATGTGTGCTCTGTATGCTGCTTTCTGATAATGTGTACGTTATTCTAGCATATTGACATCGATGTGTTCCAGCCAATGATACTAATTACCATGGTAAATGTCGCTGGTCCATAATCGGGCCCCTGGGCCCAGGACACAATTAGTACGGGACTGGTGACCCCGACGCGATAATTATACACAGTATCACGTGCCCACCATAACAATGCAAACATGAGTTTTTAAATGCAATAATAACATAGTACTGTATTTTATCCTACAACGTGACTGCTACGCTATATTGCCGTCGGTCCCTTGAAGAAGGGGCGTATCCTCCGCTGTACTGATGTAAGGCTGAAGCTAGAAGACAAATGAAATAGAAAATACCTGGTAAATGAAAGAAAAATAGGGCCATTCTACAACTGTTTATCAAACTGAATTATTATAACGTAATGTCGTCATTATCATAATAAATTGGTCTCATTATCATCGTCAATTATCATCAATAACATCATTGTCGTTATCCACCATGATTATCACCATCATCAGTATTACACTATCTTTATGCCCTCCAATATAATAAAATCATCAAAAGAAGCAATACATGTAAGCAAATTCGTTATCAACATTTTATCATCTCTACCTCATTATAACATCAACACCATCATTATCATCCGCAACCCAATCAACAGTAAAATCTCCGCCATCATTATTAAAAAATCATTATAATCACCATCTGTAATGATCGCAGTTGTTATCACCATTATCATTTACTGCTATCATAATAATCATCATTATCATCATCATCTTTATAATCATCATCATCATCATCATCAACATCAGCATGTCACTCACCGATGTAGGGTAGAGGGGTGCATTGATGGACCCCTGGCCAGGGCTACCGATGATTGCATCCGGGTTATAGCTGAGCGACCGTACTAGCTTAACCTTTCCCACGTTGACCTTCTTCTTGATATTTGCGTAGACGTCGTCGGCAGAGATGATGGGCTCACCGAGGACGACCTCCAGCACGTTAAACAGGGTGATCACGCCGATGATTTTCTGCATAAAGAAATATGTTACTCAGGTTGATATTTTATGTTCGAATAATCAAAGGCATATAGTTTCATAACTAACATCAAATTATTCACAAGTTGGGAGCGAAACAATCGAACAACAAATTACTATCACATAATCCTTGTGTTTCAAGTATTTGAAGTATTTTAACTTACTCCACTGAAAGCAGATGTAGTGGTTGGAAGCGTGGGGGATAGAGGAGCTGCGCCGTCAACACCAGCAGCAGCTGCCTGCGGCACGGCTAAGGCCTGGGAAGACGTCGCTTCCGTCGCCGTCACAGTCGACGACGTCGTCGTTGGGATGGAAGAGGCGTCGTAAATGGCCGCCATGCGGTACTTTCCATCCATCATCTCATCAAGGATGTTGTAGAGCGGCTTCGAGGAGGCGATAGAGTGCAGCGGGCGGCCGTACTTCTCGAGTGCCTCGGACATGGGCACGTGGTCGTCGGGGTCGATGATGATGAGGTTCTTGACGACGAACTCGCCGCGGATGTTCTGGAGGTCGCCTTGGTAGACGGGTACGTGAGAGTAGCCTTTTGCCATCAGCTTTGAATTCAACGACAAGAGAAATTATGGCATAATGTATTTTTGTATCTGCTCTCTTATATCTATTTTTTCAACCGGGTCATTTTGAAAGACGCCCTTACTTTGCGTATTTTCAGTTAGACGTCTAGCTTTATTATTTCTAGACTTATTCTGTAGGAACGTTAATTGATTCATACTCTCATTCAGCTTCTTATGCCAATATTCATACTTAAATAATCTTTTAATAGAAATAGGAAGTTAATTTATTTTATTTTAACTTAGTAGCTTTATTACGTAAGTTGCCTAAAATTACGACTGAACAATAAAGTAAATGAGAAATCTGAGACAAATTCTGTAGTTTACCCCTTATTCATATTAGACAACTCAATTTTAATACATTTCCGTTTCCAACAAAATATACAAATTAGAATATAGATAATGAAAAAAATACAAAATACATTCGATCCTATAAATATTACTTTACTTTCAAACATAGGGAAACTGACCAAAATTATATATTATTATTATGTTTGTTAATGATCACATTTGAAAATATGTACATTATATATTTTTAAATGTCATCTTTAACACAAATACGAAAGTACACTCATATGAAACAGATGGATCCACTAAAAGGCAGAACTTGTAAGATTATGGATCCTTCAATACTATATAGATTATAATAAATAGGATCGAATACCCCACCTGTTTCATAACGTCCCTATCTTATTATATAGCGCCCCGTCATACTCCAACATGAGAGTCCTCTCCAGGGGTACCTATCATGGCGTCCATAGCAACCCTCCTCTTTGCATCCAGAACTATCATTCGTCTTTTAAATAATTATAGACTAAAGTACCGGGTCTGGTGAAAATTAGCCTGGCCCGCGCACCTATATTATGATTGCCCGCCGTTAGTATGCTCCCCTAGGAGTTTAAAATGTGTGCAAGATACTTGTGCAGGTATGAAATATACCAAATATCCAGTGGTGATAATAATGACATCGTGTTTAGGCTGTTCTGCATTAGGCGATATACACATTATATTATTATTATAAGTAGGACCGGAGATCCTCGTCAGAAATATCTTATGGGATTTTCTTACATAAATCCGACTTCATTCTTCCACCCCAGATGACATAGGGAAATACTGATAATTCTACGGAGTACCTACCTGTTTCATAACGTTCCTATCGAGCACCCCGTCGTAGTCCAACATGAAAGTCTTCCCCAGCGGTATCATGGCGTCCATAGCAACCTTGCTCTCTGCATCCAGAGCACCCTTGATGATGAGCACCTCATCCTGCGTTAGGGCGCTGTCCTCCGCAGCTGCTTCCGGTGAGGTCGCCTGGAGGTCAACTAGGGCCTTTAACTCTGGAACAGGGTAATTTTGTATCAAAAAATACATTTTTGTTAAAGGGGTAGTATAGTTTTTGTAAGGCTGAACTTTAGTAACCAAACCTGGACAGTAACATTATAAACTAATAGTTATAACTCCACCATGGCTCGAAAGGTACACAAAATTACAAACGACTAAGTAAAAAGCCCGTTATCATTAAAAAATAGCCATTAAAACACAAGAGGGCGCTTTCTAAAAAGGCATTGGTTTCAACAATTTTACATACAAAATTATGCATGTGATGTTTTATTGAAATAATGATTAAACAGAGAGATCATCAACAACTATTTAAAAAACACTTTTGAACATTTTTGAAAAAGTGAAAGCATTTTTAACATTTTTTTTTATTTGGGCCCCAAATAATTATGAGATCAGATATAAAATTGCATGTTCTCTCAAATTCGACACTCATTTTTTCATTACCTCACAAAAAAATTGTGATGTGCAGCGCCCTACCAAAACTAAACTACCCCTTTAAAGTTTTGTTTTAAACATTTTTAATTTTCACTCTCATTCATTTTTTTTTTTTTTTGTATTGCATGTTTGTAGGCATCCACCCTGGAAAAGGGTAATGTAATATAAAGTTATAAACGATAACAATATTTGTTGTATAATATGCTTTGATTTTAGACCTTTACCTCTGGAACAGAGTAATGCGGTTTACACAAACATTAGCTGACAAATTTGTAAATTTTTACTCAGAGACTTGATGTATATGGATAACTCTACAAAGTAATTATCAAATATTACATAATGTTTTGTTATGCGTGGGTATATAGAAGGCACTATTCAAAATGCAACACCGGCCGCCGTGCACCAGTATGTGCGCGCCAGTTGTTGGCACCGTTCACATGCAATGTGTTTTCAAGATGGCACGGTGCGAAGAAGAGTCGAGCGAGGGATGACAGAGGCAAGGGAGTTGGGGACAACCCAGATTCGACCCCCCCCCCCCCCCCACCCCTCCGACTTACTGTCTATAAAATGCGTGAAACGAATAAACCCTCAACACAAACAGTTCCGCAATTCAAGTTAGAACGTTCAATATCTCTCTTGTTTCTTTATTATCCTATATAACTTTGGTATCTTTAAAAATGCCTGCATATTTCCCCTTTATTTTGATGCCCCATTTGTAATTATTGTGTAATAATGGAATGTACATTACGGGTCAAAAGTGAAATGTTGCAAAAATCCAAAAGAGAAAAGGAGAATACACCATTAACATTCATGCATGACCGCAGTGGCGTAGCGTGGTCGGATTGATTGGGGGGGGGGGGGGGGGCACACCTTATGTATATCTTTGTTTTTCACAAAATGTCCCCTTATGTTTCATGATACATAATCATTACAAATGAGACGTTAATGTAAAGGGAAATAAACGAGCTTTCAAATGATGCCAACTTCATGAAGGGTTAAGTACGCTCAAACTTGAATTGTCGAACTTTTTGTGAGGAGTTTATATTTCAACCGTCATCATATGCTGGTGGCTTTCAACCAGCAGAAGTGTGAAGTGTGAAAACAAATAAACATTCGGCGAGACCCAGCATGTAATCGAGAATTAATTGCCTGTATAATTCTCCAGTTTCTGCCCAGGGTGGCTGCTGTACTTTGCCTGAACATAGATATTTTCCTTTTGTAGAGCAAAAAATATATAATGATACAAACATTAGCTCCTTTTTGCCCAAACATTGCCCACATATTTGCAAAGTATTACCGAAGTACCCTTGGCTGGAATGCTCTCTGAACAGAGAGTGACAAACGGACGAAACGATTTATAATAATATTCAAGCAGTTCATTACAAGACAAAGAGAATATATTCTAGAAAGTCAACCCATTCTGATATAATTGCAAGTACTAGTTGTACCCTAATTAGGTAATCATATATTACAAATATCATAACGTATACATAAACACAGGGGCATAGATATGGGAAGGGGGGGGGGGGGGGAGGACGGTGACGTCCACAAAATTTGTCATCGACAAAAATTATGTAAATTTTAGGGTAAAATAAGAATTTTCGTCCATCAACATTTGTATTGTTACAGATCAAAAAAAAAAAAAAAAGTATGTTTTAGGTAACCATAATGGGTGAGGACCCTTTTTTGTTTAAAGACCGTGCCCCTTAAACAAAATGAAACCCCCTCCCAGTAGTGGTGTATATAATGATGGTGGGGGGGGGGGGGGGGCATGTGCCCCCCAATAAAATGACCAAAAAGATAACAATAAGAAAAAAAACAAAAGGGCAAACAAAAGAAAAACATAAGGTCTGCCCCAAATAATTCGGGTTCCCCCTCCTCCCCAAATCAGTCCGACCACGCTACGCCATTGCCCCCAGTAAACCACCCCCCCCCCCCCCCCAGTATACACACACACACACACACACTAGAAAAATACTAGCTACGCCACTGAATATAACTATACTAAAGACAAACAAAAACAATTTGAGGAAACGGTACGTATAATTATCTATTGTTACCTGATCTCCTGTAGAATGTGCCGGTACCCTCACCCAGTAGAAGCGTGATGAGTTTAGCGATGGGCCAGGCTACGATGAATTCGATGGCTATAAGAATGTACACGAACCTGGGTGATCACGAAGTAAGATAACGATGTGAGTAAACATACATGTATGTATACTGGAATCGAGAGAACTCGATCGCTTGCATACCCTAGCTGCTATATAATTACGGTTATTTTATGTTTGCTTGTTTTACAACCACGATCGTGAAGTAAGATAATACAAAATACTATTTACTTAATTAAAGGGACCTGTTGCTTTTGTCTGAATCTTCTAACCCCAGGACGAAATTCCAGTTAAAATTCGAATTGGTACCCATTGAAGCCAATGGGTACCCATTAAAGCCAATTGGTACCCATTGAAATTCTAATTGGTACCCATTGAAATTCTAATTGGTACCCATTGATTTCAATTGGTAATTGTTTCATTTTCCATATCGATTACCAATTGACTTCAATTGGTAATTTTCAATTGGTAATCCCGATTACCAATTGATTTCAATTGGTAATATAGTCAATGGGAATTTCACCCTGGGACCTTACTGTACTTTAACTGTATCCCTATAAATACTAGTTCTCTGTCTCTTACCATGCTTATATACTAATACAATTCAGTATGAAACCAAATTATTATTTTTTTTTCAAATTATGTCCTTGTTGTTGAGATTATTATTTATGAGTTAATAATGATACAACGATTGTTCCAAGTGTGATATATGAGGCCTTAATCAAATACCAATATCAATGGGTATCGTGTTGTAGTTAAAACAAAACAAAAAACAAACGCTGTTTACCTTGTGAAACGGTGACAGCTGTATGTCAGATTATTTTATCATCTAGTGCACATCAAAAGGAGATGAATTCAATATATCTTCATATATTAGGGAGATATTTTGATCAATTAAAATCCATTCCATTATTATATAATTACCATAAGCCGAACAACATGGTACAAGAGACATTTATAAGCTCCAGGTGATTTTACTTAAATTTGACACAGTTATAATAGCTAGCTTTCGCTTTCCAGTCAGTGGAATCGCACAACTTACCAAGCCATGTTAGCTCCGATGGCCAGACCGTATTTGGAACAGATTGCCTGCGGTATCACCCTGGCAAAAGGCAACAAATAATCAATAATAATCCATGGATAGATGATTTAAAGGAAATTTCATTACAAAAATAAAAAACATGCAGATTAGAAGGTCCATATATCAGGTCATTAACACATTCCTTATAAAGATAATCCAATATATTTAGATCTATCCCGATTCATCATCTCTCGTGTAATAATTATTGCAAAATCGTAACATCGGTTTTGCTCCTCTATCCAAGTCCACCACCATCTCTAACGTTACCATATTACTCATCACCATTATCATATTATAATCATCACTATGACCATTATCACCAAAACCAACACCATCATACCGTTATCGCCCCTACCACCACAATCATTGGGCCGTATGCATAAAAACAAGCAATTGCTTATAAGCAATTGCTTTAAGCACAAGCAAGAGCTTGTCAAGCAAAAGATCAAGTTCAAGCAATTGCTTGAATTCATATGCACAAGCTTTTGCTTGTGCTGAAACCTTTTGCTTGCACTGCCTAAGCAATTGCTTACGTGTTGGACAAAGGATCGTCACGGTTGTGCGAACATCGCACTGCAGGACAACAACGCTTCGTGCCCGACCTGGCAGCAGTATTTTTGCTTACGCAAATAGGGGGGAAACAGCACAGAGCATTAGGGGGGTTTCTGTGCAGATCGATGGACGAAAATTGCCGTAAAAAGTCTAAATTTTATTAAATATGAAATCACAACATAACCTCTGGAATAAGGAGCTCGTAATCATCCTGAAACGGCATGAAAATTTGATCCTTAAACGCGAATGCCCTGAGTAAGAGCTCAAGCTGGTCTGGATGTGCTTGAAAAAACGCAAGCAATTGCTTATCAAGACAAGTAAAAGGTTCGTGTTCTGCATACGGTTTCAAGCAATTGCTTGTTTGGTAAGCAATTGCTTACGAGCAGTAAGCAATAGACCGCTTCTGTAATGTATTCAAATAATATGCGTATGACATGAGACTCTCCGTTGGCAAGCTTAACAATAGTAACTAGGTCCGGCAAGCTAAGTTTGCCGGAGCTTGCCGGACATAGTTACTATTGTTAAGCTTGCCAACGGGGAGTCTGACGTCATACGCATAATATTTGCATACATTACAGAAGCAGTCTATTGCTTGTGCTTGTAAGCAAAAGCTTTTGCTTGCAAGCAATTGCTTGTTTTCATGCATACCGATTCAAGCAAAAGGCTAGCACAAGCAATTGCTTGTTTTTATGCATACGGCCCATTATTAAATTCATCAGCATTAACGTCATTAAAAATCATTATAGTATTCATCATCATCATCATCATTAACATAACCACCATTACAATCATCATCAGCATCATCACCGTCATCATCATAATCACCAACTTCATCATCTTCATCATTACCATGATCATTATTACCATTTAACAATACCTACATCTTCATGATCATAATACTATCGCCATCATCATCATCGATCATTATTATATCACCACACCATTATCTTGGGACTTACCGCCATCATTGTAATCACAATTGTCATCATAATTTCATTATCATAATAAGCATCATTCACAATAAAAAAAATAATACTAATACTATACTTCTACTATACTTAATAATAATAATGATATATTTAATAATATTCATCATCATCATCGGTATCACTATTTGATTGCTATCATTATACGCACTCTCCGAAGATGAGAACGGCGGTCACGGACACGACCACGGCCACGATCGGGCTGACGATCTGGTCGAGGAACAGCGGCATCGACTCGGCCGCCGCTGCGTTGGCGAGGATGAGGGTGACGAGGAGGAGGTGAGAGTTCTTGACGAGCGGGAGGATGCGTGCCGCGTACTTCTGTTCGGTGGGGGTCCCGGCCGTCGATAGGACCTGTAGGGTCGTCAGGTCTAGGGACAGTAGCCCGAGGGTTAGACCAGCCATAAGACCTACAGTATGTAGAAATGTTTGAAGATGTGTAAGTCATATCGTAATCATATAACAACAAATTATACAACGATACTTAATGTAATTAGAAAACAATCATTTTAGTGTGATAACTGAGTGTGTTCGATGACTAGGGTAATGATAAAATTGTAAAGCGCATTGATATAGTAATCACTTAATTAGGCGTTATTAAATTATAATATGTTATTGTTAGAATCGTAGTACATGCAGTACATTGTATAATATTTTGTTAATAAAAAATATGTATATATATTTTCATTTCCACTATTATCATAATAATTATTATGTTTTTGTTTTATTATCATTTTCCTTAGTATAGTATAGTATTGTTATTATTATTAATATTAGTATTATTATCATTAATATTATCATTATTATTATCATTATTATTAGTAGTATTATTAGTAATATCATTATCATTATCATTTTTTTATTTTTCTTCTATCATTATACTTGTATTGTTTTTATATCACTATCATGATTACAAAAATAAACACACACACGCGCACACACACACAAGCAAATAACAAACATGATGAGATAAATAATGATCTTATATACCTCCAAACAGCATCAGGGCCACATAGACGCCTATATAGATCCAGAACGCTGCCTGGTCCGGACCAACTGGCCCCTCTGGCTCCTGATAGGTGATCCCATTACACGATACCGTCGTGTTATCAATGATGGTGCAGTTGATGAAAGACATCTTCTTTCCCTAAACATGAAATTTCACAAATATATAAATTACATACTAAATGGTGATAATAATAGGTGATCCCATATTGGATCAACCAACGATAGCCTAATGTATAGAGTTATCGATGGGGCAGTTTATGAAAGACATCTTCCTCCTTTAGAAACATGACGAATCACAGAAATGCAATATACTAAATGATGATACTAAATAATGAGATCAAATAATTAGGTGATCATATATTACACGAAACTGTCGTATTATCAATGATGGTGCAGTTTATAAAAGACCTATTTTCCCCCTAAAACATTCAAAAAGCACAATAACTTTTAAACTATCAAAATTGAATCGGTTCAAAGATGCCATAGTCGCATGCATATACATCACGACAGTTACAAACCCAATATCAAACGGAGAGCTAAAGAAACCCAATACTCTATGAATGGAACACCCCTTCACTCAATAGCGAAATACTCATACCTTGGGGTAGAGTTTAACTCAAAACTGAACTGGGCAGACCACATAAACATAACTGTATCCAAGGCAAATAAGGTGCTGGGCCTGCTACGGAGAAACCTTTACAGTTTGCTCGCGCAAAGTGAAAGAGACAGCTTACAAGACGTTGGTCCGACCAAAGCTAGAATACGCTGCATCAGTATGGGACCCATACAAAGAGGAACACAAAAGGAGACTAGAAGCCGTTCAAAGAAGAGCTGCCAGATTTGTATGCAATGACTGGAGGAGAACTAGTAGCGTCTCATCTATGATAAATATACTGGGATGGAAACCCTGGAAGATCGACGGGCTACCTCGAGACTCAGCCTCTTGTATAAATCAATACAGCACACTGCTGAAATTGACTCGGACAGATACCAGACAGACTCATCCTCAGGGGGAATACAAACAAGGAAGTCATCGGCTCTTTCCTTCAAACGTCTCGCAACCAAGAAGGACTGCTACATCGTTGCAAGCTACATCGTTTCAATCATTTCAAGGACATTTGAGTAAGATGAAAGTATGCTAAATTGCACTAGGAGGGCCTACCACGGGCTCCCCAATTAGGCGCGCACACCTAAATAAACTGTATATCCGCCACTTTCGGAGTTTTGTTTGCAGTACTATCAAGACGAAGAAGAAGAAACTGAAAGCACAGTAATAAATTAATAAAATTAAATAAATAAAATAACGATATTATGCTTTTTAATAAGCAATGCTAAGTAATCGGTTGAAAGATATCATGGGCGTCGATACTTACGTAATACCTATTCATCAGAGGGGGATGAATGAATAGATCACCCCCCCCCCCCCTGATGAATGGGTATCAATTGCAGATCGACGCCCATGAAAGATATGAAATCAAGACACACAACACAATAGTAGGGGAGCGTTTTTCTCCAGGGGCTGACGTCTTTTGCCTGAATAATTTTCCTTCACGCATTTTCACCTGACAATTCAAGCAGAGCAGAATAAATAGCAGTGTTGAGTATCTCGAGATCGATCTTGATCTCGAGACCAGTCTCGAGATCGGCATCAGTAATCTCGATCTTGTTCTTGATCTCGGACATTTCTGATCTTGATCTCAGAGGTTATGATCTCGATCTTGAGCTGCGGATCTTGGTCTTGATCTTGATCTCGGACTGTCTGATATATCTTGATCTCGAGACCAGTCTCGAGATCGGCATCAGTAATCTCGATCTTGTTCTTGATCTCGGACATTTCTGATCTTGATGTCAGAGGTTCTGATCTCGATCTTGAGCTGCGGATCTTGGTCTTGAATCTTGATCTTGATCTCGGACTGTCTGATCTTGATCTTGATCTTGATCTCGGACCCTCTGGTCTTGGACCCAACACTTAAAAAAAGGTCCTTTTTTCTTTCATGCCCGAACATTATGTTCGTGATGGCTAAGTCCGAAAATAACACGATTTCGCCCAAATATGAGACGAGTTTTCCCGAAAATAATACATGCCTCTGCCCGCAAGTAACATGAGTTTGCCCGAATATAACACGGTTTTGCCCGAATATGATATAATTTCCCGAATTTCAAGTGTTTTTTCCCCCGAATAGGTCGTTTTCAAAACTCCAGGGTGTCAGCCCCCATCCACCCGTCTCCTAAATAACGCCTATGCATAACACCGTTATTTCAACAATTATTTATTGTAGTAGCTAGGTGATAACAAATATCGTCTTCGCTCAATTCCCATGAAAATATACAGTGTAGCCAAGAATTATTTGGACACCTTGAAAAAAATCACTTTAATTCAAATGATGCTAGATCAAATTTTGAAGAAAATGTTTGGTAAAAAGCTGCCTAAAATTAATTGTATGTGTTTATTAGTATTAATATAAGACCATTTTTGAAAAATTATCAAAATAGTTAGTTTCCAATTTTCCAGGGTGTCCAAATAATTGTTGGCTACATGCACTGTAGGTGTCCTTCCATACTAAGCCCAAGTGCTTAGCGTGACTTGCATACACCACAATTATAAACAAGGTGACTTGACCTAAAATACAGAACATTTGTTGGTAATCATTCATCATCAATATTTAATAAAGCAGATATAAGTTTTATCATGCTGACAAAAGAACATGAAGAACATTATATAGCAGTTATTATTGGCAGCTCGAGTTATATACAAAATGAGATAATTACATACTTACATAATAATTCCTGTTACTGCCATCTCTATTATTTTTTGTTTAAAAACAATGATGTTGAACAAATGAAATAAATGTAGTAAGAATATAATGCTATATCTTTTAAAACCTTAACAACCGAAAATGTATTTTCGATCGTTTCTTGAAGAGAGTATCTTTTGCTTGGAGTTGCCACATTTTTAGAGATTAAAAAGTTTGTTTAAAACAAAATACAATCATGTTAAATTACCTTTCATTTCCTGCGTGCTGTATGGAGTACCTCAGACAAACAACAAATGTACATTCATTCCACATAACCTTCGCACTTAAATGACATTGCAAGATTCTAACATAACATATCATAATTGATACTTCATACATTTACAGACTCGTCTTTCTCAATAACTATTTATGCTGCTATCATGTTCCCATACCAGGGAAGTACAATTTTACGACCTTTCAATAACGACAGTCCGTGCGTAGCAAAGTCAGAATTATTGTAGGGGTTGGGGGGGGGGGGGGTGCAGTCGGGGCACGCAAATTAAAGTGGGCACAGTCTTTGTGTTTGTTTCAGTTTTCCCCTTATTATGTTTCAATTATTGTCAAATTATTGGGAGGGGGGCACACGTGCCCCCTTGCCCCCCCCCCCTCCCGACTCTAGTAGTAGTAGTAGTTATACCAATTAGCAATATTGAGGAAGACAGAACAATATGAAAACATTTGGTGTACATCCAGTAATGTAGCCTTTCGGGGTGGGGGGGGGGGGGGGGGGGGTTATTAGAGGCAGCATGTTGTTGTTGTTGCACCAACATTTTACGCAACACCACTACCCCTGCTACCAACAACATCAAAATCAGCCGGATCAACCAACGTCACGGTCTTCTTGTTGTCTATTAGTAATGCAACCCATTTTTTGCTATTGTTTCCATTTAATTTAAGTTAATTGAGAATAAACGCATAGTAAATCATAGTAATCATATCATATTGTTCACTTTATTTCATAATGTAATAATTTGACGCAGTAATTTTCAGGATGACAATTAAAGAATATTTATGAGCTCAAAGATATAGTCATTGTACGTATTTCGCCACTAGATGGCGACAGACATGAAACGTCACATGGTTGCCATATTTGTGTATCAAAACAATGGTCTATTTTACGCTAGCGACGAGATTATGCATTCCAAGACACATCGCACGAATATGAACGAAACTCATCGATAAATTACTCATTATTTCGTACTTTGGATTGACTCACTTATCGGAAAATACAAATAACACAAAGTAAGTATGTTCTTTATAGTTTATATGTATTGTCAAGATGCCATTTTGCAGTATTTAAGCACAATAATGTTTTTACCATCACCGATCTCAACTGAATGGGACCCTTTTCAAGACACAAAAGCCGCCTTGTCCAGCCGCACAACTGTCTGGTGTCTACCCTATCCGATAGATTATTTTGCGGCTAATTATTTTCACGGCGCATTTCCGCCATGTCCGCGGCGAAATATTAAATGTAACTGTTGAAATAATAGCATTTTCTTACCTTTCTGTAGATGAAAATCTCAGCAAAAAGGAGTTGATTGTTGAGGGTTTGATTGATCCCTTTTAAAGACAAAATAAACGTTGCGTCTCGTTAAAAAAAGCCTCGATTTTCACATGGTGTAAATCGAGATTCAAGGCGTATTTAGCTCAGTGTTGAAAATATGGCGGCTCGGATTCGGTTCAGTGCCCTCTAACAACATAAGCTCGACAGTCTTTACAAAGGTCACATTCGAATTCTTTCCCAAACTATGAAATACATGTACTTTTCTTCTAAAAATATGTCATAGTATTCTTGTAATTGGTATTATAAAATAAATGTACCAGTTTATCTCAATGTTAACCTAACTTTTTTAGACTAGTATACTATATTTGCATATTTTTTCATCTTTTAAGTTTTATTCAAATCACTTTTACCTGTCATATTAATATTTAATATTATCTTGATGACTTGTACTATAGTTTGTAGTTGTACATATGTATACTTTGTTGTTTGTTTTTAGGGTCATGCTATAGTCTAGAAGAATGGGTTTTTGATTTTCAAGCCTCTCCTAATCCCCCTGGCCCTGATCATGAAGAAAATTATAATGGCCAAATCAAAGTTGATAAAATCTTACATATTTTTCACTTTTTATTCTACATGCATGTACCATAGGTACAAACAAACATATTTCCTTTTCAATGAAACTATCATTATCACACATCATTCAGAAGAATTTTGTAATTATATTGGTATTGAAGAAGTCTCAAATATCACTTTTGGAAATGTCTTGAAAAAGGAAACTTGTCTCAAATATTCTATTTCTAAATTCTAGTGTGCAGCAAGAAAATAAGATCGCATTGGCAATTGTCATTACTCATTGGTATTGCTAGAAGATGAATCTTACTTTTACTGATACTGTTGTCTGTGTTGAATATTACTGATTGGACTGAACAATGATTTGTGTTTTGTTTTGTTTTAGTAATCTGTCTCGGCATGCTTGTCATTTCTAGATGAAAGTTATTTGATAAATTAAATCCTAATTTCCGAGTAGTAAGGTTGATCTAGAACATTTTTAGACACTGATGCTGAGAACAGATCTTATATCAAATGCTATGATAGCTGTGGAAATAAGTACTGCAGACCCTATAAAATATGACCAGATTTTAGTGAAATTACACGAGATATGAATTCTGAAATCACATTTGTATTAATTACTGCTTATATTATTGTTTTGATACAGATAAAACTGGTCAGTTGCAGTTTTAGTGCGATGAAAGACCCTGCATCAAATCATCCCTTCAGTTGTTAACGCTATGAGCTGGCAGCATGGCACCGAAGCCTTGTTTGACTCGGACGGAGATCAAGGCAACAAGGACCGGGGATTCGCGCTGAAAGGGGAGTACGACCGCGGCTCCACCCCTCCCTCAAACCACGCTTCCCCCTCCCCTGACCCTCCCGCTAGTCCCGACTCCACCGGCCAGACACAGAAGTCCAATCCCGCCTCGGCCGGATACTCGCGTTCGTCGACATCGGGCAACTACACCGCCGAATCAGACACAATGTCACACAAAAAGGACTACGATGATTATTCCCCGTCAAGGTCGAGATCTAGGTCGCCTAGCTACACGAGGTCGAGGTCAAGGTCGCCGTCGTATTCAGACTCTTTCGACTCGGAAGACTCCATGCAAGACTCGCGGAGAGCCTCGCCGGTTCGGAACAAGAAGACTACCAGTACCAGAGGTCGCTCTAATACGACAAACAATAGATTTAATTCTGGTAGCAGTAAGGACAGCAGGACAACGCACAGGACTGTGAGGAGTAGTAACTATGGCTCGAACCTTACACCGAGGCAGCCAAAGAAAGGTGAGATAGATTGCAATTTCACACCTGAAATCAGAAAATAATTTGTTTGTTTTTTCAATTTTATCTAAATCAAAGACAGTTGTTAAATACCTCCCTTAACCCTAAAGTTAAAGAAAAATGAGTTGTCTACAGGATTTAAATATCTTGGGGAAATACCTGTGAGACAATGGTAAAAAAAAAAAAATACCCATGACATTTAAATATTCTAAATTCTGTATAAATTCCCAGAGAAGGAAAAAAAAAAAAAAAGGAGTCACATATTTTCAAAGAGATCTCATCTCAAAGTGAATGTTGTTCCAAAAGAGTCCCCAAAATCAGACAGCTCTACTAATAAATTAAAAAGAAAAAAAAACTGAATAACATTATTTGAATACATGTATTGCTTTCCTCTTTAGGTGCTGCAAAGAAGAAGGGAGGGGCCGGCAGATCGCAGAGTGTGTCTGGCCTCCAGGAGTCGCCACGCTCCAAGGACGTCTCGAAGCGGATGCTGTCGGCCAAAGGTCACACCATCAGTCGGCTGCGCAACGAGGTCGACGACTTCCGTCGCAAGTACGAGGACGCGGTGCGCGAAAACAAACTGATGGTGCAGCTCCAGCGCCGACAGGAGGTGGCGCTCACCAAGTATGAGGACAAGGAGGAGGACCTCCCGCAGTTGCTACGGCAACACTCCGCGGAGCTGGAGAACCTCCGGGAGCGGCTGCGGCGGACGCAGGACCGGGAGAAGGACAAGGATCGGCGGATACGCAACAAGAACGAGGAGATAAATAAGCTCAACGACGAGGTGACGAGATTGCGGAGGCTGGCGGAAGACAAGAACCTCTTGGACAGAGACAAGCTGCAGAAGAAGGTCGATAAGCTCCAGGATGCTCTCGACGAGAAGGAGAGGAGGGTTGAGGTTAGTTAGCTTTTTTACTGAGCATTTTTAATTTCCGAAATCGTTTATAGATAAATTATAACTAATTTGTTTGCCATAGCTGATAAGTACCTTTGGGAATCTGGTGGGTTATGAATTGATTGTAATGCATTCATCCACAAAGTTTTAAAAAGGAAAAAAAAAAGTAAAGTACACTTAAAAATGCACCGTAAATCCATTAAGATTTCAGAATCTTGAAAGGAACAGGTCACAACGGTAAAATTGAAAAAGATACATACTGGTATTTACTTCATTTTCTTGAAAATGTTTCATTTGTTGACATAGTCGATGAGAAGATGTAAGGCATTGTGGTCATTAGTTTTGTTTGCATTCTGATTTTTATCTAGAAAAAATGTGGCATAAGATTGTGATGACTTGAGTGAATGAAAGCTTACATTAAAGAACAAATGTTGAGGGTTCCTGCATCATGATGATTGCGATGTTACTTTGAAATATTATCTTGATTTCTTGACAGGACTTGGAGAAATACTCTGAAAACTTGAAAAAGAATGAGCGTTTCGGCGGTGACCAGTGGAAAGTTAGAGAGAAGGAATACAAGAGCAGGATAGCTTGGCTGGAAGACGAGAACAGAACACTTCATCTACAACTCAAGGTGAGTGTTGTTGTTATTGTTGTTTGATGATAATCAGTAAAAAATTGCCAATTAAGTTTCTAATTCATATTTTTATTTTGTATAATTAATATTTTTCCAGTTACTGTATTTCATGTCAAACCAAATGATAATATTATGGCACATTCAAGTTTATTGCATAGCTTTAACAAAAACCAACGTATTCCCACATTAACTTGCTCAGTTGCTGATCAATGACGATTATAACCAAAATGTATTCGGCCAGGTCATTAAAATACCATAGAAAGTCATATTTTTTCTCTAAATTTGATCTTTAGGAAAAGGAGAAGGAGCTTGAAATCAGGAACATCTACAGCAATCGTTCGGTGAAACCTCCGGCAAAACTCAACACGAGCATCTCACCCTCGCCTCCAAGACCGTTCTCGGAGACACGGGCCACCTCAAACGACGACCTGGGGCGAAAACCGCCGCCGGGCCCTTCCCTCAAGAGATCGTCATCGGTGGAAGAGAAGCGGAGGGAGAGTAAGCCGTCCCCCAAACCGAAGGAGGAGAAGAAGGTCGAAGTTGAAAGGTCAGAGAAGAAAGAACCCAAGAGGGAGCTCTCCGAGCACGAGAAGATTCTGATGGACCTCGATTCGGGCTTCAAGCCGCAACCGCCGCCGAAGAAGGAAAGAAACGACGACGTTCTGACGGACCTGGACAAGGAGATCAAGAGGAGGGAACGGGAGGACGAGGATCGAAGGAAGAGGGAGAAGGAGGAGGCGGAGAGGAGGAAGAAGAAGGAGATGGAGGAGGAGGCAAGGAGACAGAGAGAAGAGGAGGCACGGAAGAGGAGGGAGGAGGAAGAGAGAAAGGTAACATTTCTGGTTGCGATTAGAAAGTGTCTACGTCTTTCTTTTATTTAACCCATTCAAGACTGGTTCTCTCAAAAATACTCGTGCTTGGGTCTGCAGATGCAATAACACAATCAAACAGTCTTGAATGGGTTAGTGTTTGGCATTATTGTATCTATACATGTATACGTTCGTTGAACCTGATAGTGTTTGAAAATCTGCAAAAGTTTAATTCTTCAGAATTTGTTTGCATTTTTCTGCTTCCATTTTCATTCTTCATTTATGTGCATTTTACGTTTCTTGTCCATTTCACATCATTGTTTCTGTACAGCTAGAAACCTAGATCATAGAATTGGAGACTGCAATGTTCTAGATATAATTGTGTTTCATGATTACATGTAGTGTTTCAAATGAGTTAAATTTGCATGACATACGTTATTTATCCACTGCTTCATTCGTTAAAATGCTTAGTGTTTCAAATGTATGTGTTAAATTTGCATGACATGTTTTTAGATATATGCATCCACTGCTTTTTGTTACCATTGCATCCTTTTTATTCATCCTTCTGTCATTCTCCTCCTATGCATGCATCCCTTGTAGCCTGCTGGAAGGTTCGGCTTCTTTTCCGACTCTAAACCCGCTTCTCAAACCAACCAAAGCAAAACAAACTCCTCCGCTTACAAGCCCTCTTTCCTAACCAATGCAACATCATCATCATCATCATCATCTCCATCATCATCCAAGTTTAAAAAGCCAATGATAGATACTAATACATACAAGCCATCCTTTGCCACAACATCAAACGCTGTTAAGAAAGAGCCAGACTCTCACAAACCACCCTTTTTATTGGGTAATAATAAGAAGCCAGAGGCAAAAACAGATTCATCTGATTTTGTGTTCGGGAATGCCGGGGGAAGGGATGAGAAAAAGTCTTCCTGGTTGGATGACAAGAAGTTGGAGAGGGAGAACACAGGGTCGACTGGTGATTTCTTTGGGGTAATGCATTTTTTTAAGTATCCTTTATTACTCTGTGTCTAACCTTTCACTAAACTAACAACTAACATACATGAGGTAATGCTGACAAAAAAATGTTTTGCTTTCTTGCCCAAGATTTTTCAAGTTTCAGTAGCCCAAAACCTGAATCTGGTGGCCCCAAACTAAGCAAAACATTACAAATTCTGTTCAAGCATCCCAGTGGCAGTGGAAATAAAGCATCAATACAAATTTGGTTGTCAAAGTGACCATGGGCCAGCAGGCCTGAGCTAATTTTTAGCATTGCATCAGGGCTCGAAATTAGAAAAGAATCATAATTGCAAAAATTTACCAGGCTCTATAGCCTCTTTTATGATTTTATGTGCTCCTTTTTTTAAAACCAGTTTGGGAGCAAAATCGCCCTTTTAGCACTTGTGTATTTTTTTTTTCTATTGTGTTGATATTGTTCAGTGTTGTGTGCTTGAAACAATTTATAATCGGATTGAAAAAACAAACACCTTTTCTATTTTACATATCAACCCAAGTTTCCATTAATCCACCTACATGCCTAATCAAGCATCCTTTTCATGCGAGTGTGCTTGCAATTAATACATTTGCCTAGCCAGCCTAGACCCTCAACATTCGTATCGACTTTGTGTTTGAAAATAGAAAATAAGAAATTGATTCAAATGTACTTCTATAGCTCTTCATTTTTAATAAATTTGTTTTAACTTTTGTGGGTGTTCAATGTGTGTAAATGCAAAAGGATATTTTGGTTTTCATGGACACATGTATATATTATGTTCAACAAGTAACTCAGTTTAATTGAGTTTAAAATAATAAATTAGTGTCCTTTTCTTGAATTATTACATTACATGTATATTAATTCACTATAATTCTAAAAGCTCTTGTTTTTCTGTATGAAGTATTATCAGCCTTGGTTATTTCTTCATATCATCCTATTTTGTGACTTTCTATTTACAATTTCGTATGGAGTTAAGTGGTTTCTTGTTACAACATATTTTCTAGGTCACTATTCTGCTGTTGTGCTTTTGGGAATTTCTATATTTGCATATAGACTTATAAGTTCTAATAATTCAATTTAATGTAGTTGTGTAAAATATAGAAATTGGAAATAAATCCATAAAACTAATAATGTGAAACAAGATGATTGATTCCAAACCGGTTGTTTTCCCATTACTCAAACATAATTTACCAATTACATAATATTTGTGTTATCTTTACAGGAAAAAGAAAGGAGACAGAAGGAAGAAGAAGGTGAGTTTCCCTCATATTTTGGTGACTACTTTGTGACCATTTTTGTTTCATTACTTTGATTCCTCATTAATTGCACTATAAACATTCTGCTACAGTGGAGCTTCATTATACCAAAGACATGACCATGAAAGATACCGCGTTACATCAGGATTTGTTTTTCTTTCTATCTGAGTGAAACGACAAAAGAAATTTAAGAGAGCTTTTTATCAGCAAAATAACCTCTAAATATTAGCTGTGATGCTTTCACCAGAGCTCGTATATAATGAGGTTATAATGTAGTATCAAACATAATAATGCATCCATACATAAATGTACTATGTATGAATCTCCCATGGGTAGTAGTTTTTAATATCAAACAAAATCACAGATGTCTTTCCACTCACTGCGACTGCAGCCAAGTCATGTATAATTTACATTTATTTCAATAAAGTACAGTCAAACCTGTGTATAATGACCACCCAAGGGAAACAATACAAGTGGCCACTGTAGACAGGTGACCTCTATAGACAGGTTCCACGACACTGTTTATTTCTGCAGGGGAACACTTCTCGTGGCCGCAGTTTGGCTGCTATAGACAGGTGGCCGCTAAGACAGGGTTGACTGTATATCCATGTCTTTCTTAGTTGAATCTCCATCTTTACCATTCTAGAATGGTACAGTATGTTGTCCTCATCCATTATAGTCTTGTTCTTAAAAGTGAAATCATCATCACAAATGTTCTTTCTACATGTACTTCCCTGTATTTTAACACTCACCATCACATTAACACCATTTGAAATTGTCTCACATATGTATTTTTTCAAATCTATTATACTGTAGAACATGTATTTCAAACAATCACACATTGATTCTTGTCGTACTTTCACATCCATGTCTCCTATATTTTCTAGATCTTACTGTATAAATCATAATTACTTCAAGTCTAATACTTTGATCATGGCGCTGATCATTCCGAGTACTTGCCCAATTTAGTGGTGGGACATTTCTAAAGCAATTGCCCTGAAATTTTGGAATCACATTCTATAAAAAATGAATTTTCATCATCACTATCCATTTTGCAAATTGCAATTTGAATTTCTGTGTGTATTACAAAGGCATACATGTTTTCTAATAGGTCTTCTGAAGTGTGGTTACAATTTTGGCTGTGCTTGCAAAGTGCTTGCAATGTGTTTTGCAAAATACTGAAAAGAAAGCAAATTTTCCAATTAAGCATCCATTTTGAAATCATCTGAAGATTGATTGCCTACAATAGAGTTTAATAATGATGTATCTTTAAGTCAATTATAATATTTTCAACCCATTCGTTATTGTAATATTGGAGCTGGGTGTACCATAATTGACTCAATAGGAAATGTTAAATCTCATAGGCATAGGGTTTAAAAACCACATTTCTTTGAAAACACATCTATGCAAAAAATAACACAAACAAAACGTTGATGACGCTACGCAAACACTAAGCCAACATCTTTTGGAGCATCAAATGATCATGCATAAATTTGAATCCCATCTTTCATTTCTCCTCAACCCACACCCAATCACACTACATGTAGCATCGGCACTTGTCAAGTCCTCCACCTTCGTAACCAATAGCAGCCCCTCCGTCCCCAAGACCCCCGCATTCAATGATAACTCAGATGGTGAGGACGATGTCCCTTTCTTCGGCTCCAAGCCCAAAGTCTACCATCCCTCCAAAATCCCACAATCCACCAGGCCGCCGGCCGGGAACGTGATGGCTGTAAATAGCGTGAGGGACCTCCACAATTACTCGAGTAACGCACGGCAGAACAGCGGTAGCTCGCGGGGCACTGATGATGACGCTGGTAAATTTACTAAAAGTTGACGTGAACTGAAACCCAAGTGCACCTTTCATTCAAACCATTTGTTTCCTAATTTTGAATTTGATATGAACTGGGCTCCCTCTTTCACCTCTTCAGCACCCTTCCCCATCCCAACTTCTTCTTTCTAACTCCCTAGATATGTTGTTCTGTCATTTTAAATTTGACATGAACTGATACTTGACTCCCCCTCTCCCACCTCATCTCTAGCTCCCTTCCCTCGCTCATCCTTTTTCTAACTCCTAGTTATTTTGCTTCCCCTTTTTCTAACCCTACTTATTTTTCCCTCATTTTGAATTTGATGTGAACTGTTGACTGACTCCCCCACTTTCATCTCCTCTCTAGCATCCTTCCCCACTCCCCCTTTTATTGCTAACCCCTAGTATATTTTGTTTCCTATTTTTGACATTCATGTGAACCCTTCACCCCCCCCCCCCCCCCCCCCCCCCCCACCCCCTCACCTGGTTTCTTGTTGAAGCTAACCCAGTCGTTTGTTTTCTCGTATACAAAGTTTTCCCATACTCTTCTTTATCACCCACTTTTCTGGTAATTGTTTATTCTCCTTTGTTTGTTTTTTTCACCCATTTTCACTCTTTATCCCTCTTTATCCTACCAGATCTATGTCCTAAACATCATAAAAAATCAGGTATCTTTATTCAACTGATTCACCCTGCATTTTAACAAATAAATAGATGTTTAAATTAATCTGCATGCTTTAGTGATCAACACATTTATGTTATTTGTGTACCATAATGTAAAGCATAATGGTATATTATTCTAATTTGTAATGATTTAATGAAACTGTATTCTTTTTACAGACCCTCGCACTGTATATTTTTATACTTCATGTGTGCACATTTAAAAACAAAAT
Organism: Echinarachnius parma; assembly: GCA_037951105.1. Taxonomy (NCBI): domain Eukaryota; kingdom Metazoa; phylum Echinodermata; class Echinoidea; order Clypeasteroida; family Echinarachniidae; genus Echinarachnius; species Echinarachnius parma. The sequence continues at coordinate 55,855 of JBAMJV010012129.1, forward strand.
AATAATTTTCCTCTTATAGATTAGTACATACATCATTCATATTTAATTACAGTAGTCCCAGATATTAAGTTTTGATGTTATCTTGTTTTACTTAATAGTGCATGTACATCGATCATTCATATTCATTTTCAGTAGTCCCATGCGTTCATTTTGATGTTATCTTGTTCATTCAAATTCAATTTCAGTAGTCCCATGCATTCATTTTGATGTTATCTTGTTCATTCAAATTAAATTTCAGTAGTCCCATGCATTCATTTTGATGTTGTTTACTTTATCAGAGAGGAGACGGGATGAGGAAGACCTTGCAGCTCAGAGGAGGAAACAGAAGGAGGATGCGGAAAAAATGTCGGAGGAGCGGAAGAAGAAAGATCTTCTGCTCGCAAGGATGAGAGAGCTCGATGGAAAGCCAGACTCAAGAGGAGGAAAGAAAGATTACAAGTAAGTTTGTCCACTGTCTCCATCCATTTCTAATTTAGATAAAAACATTATTCTGAATTGGTGTAAAACAAACTAATTATGAATTAGTTTAAACAAATTTGAGAACAAATAAGAAAAGATCTTCTTCTTACTAGTAAATATGAGAGAGCTTGACTGAAGCAAGAGGAAGCAAGAAAGAATACAAGAAAGAAAGTGAGTTAGTCCACTGTCTTCATCCATTCTAATTAAAAATCATGATTCTGTGTCAAGAAGTCTAAGCCGTACAAATTATTGATTAGATAAAAACATTATCGGGAACAAACAAGAAAAGATCTTCTCCTTGGAAATAGTGAGAGCTTGATGCCTGATGGGAAGCTAGACTCGAGAGGAGGAAAGAAAGATTACAAGTAAGTTTGTCTTGCCTGTCTTATATTCTTTTTATTCATAACAAATTTGTCATTATTTTTGTATATGTTTGTATTAGTTGACAGAAAGCCATACTAGAAAGACAGCAAGAAAGAATAGTACATTTGTACTACAGTAGAATTTGCTGGTGTATTAACCGCACCTTTTTTCAAAAAAAAAAAAAAAAAAAAAAATCAAAAATGGGTGTGCGGTTAATACACGGGTGCGGTTTATAGCGTATTAACCACACTTTTTTTATTTTTTTATGCAAAAAAAAGGGGGGTGCGGTTAATACACATGTGCGGTTTATACACCGGCAAATACGGTACTTTTCTAAGACCTAATAATATTGATTATTTTTTGCTGAAATGTTGCTGGAGAATTTGATAAGAGAACAATTTTCTGGCAATGAGGATGAAATGAGAGGCTGTTTAATATGAAAAAAGAAAATATGTCAAGAAATAAGATAAACTTTTTACCAAAGTCAAACAGTAAAATTGTGAAGACTGGGAATTCCAACACTAAATTTAGTTTCAGCAATCACCCTGTACTCATCCCAGGGAATAATTTCCAGCCCAAAAATTGCATAGCAAATCTGCTATACAAAATAATTTTTGTATAGCAATTGGATAAACTTGTATAGCAATTTTTTTTCAGGCAATCATAATGCACATTAACACCACACACAATGACCAAATGAAATTATCCTAAGGTAAGGAAAGTGTACTGTGCTGTGTGGAAAACTGTGTATAGCGTGCGATACAGCAGCCCAGTGCAGTGCAGTGCAGTACATTGCATACACACCATAGAGTTATATATAGGTACGATACACACTCACTGGGCTAGCTGGCCGGCTGTGTGTGCCTAGCCAGTGTAGCTTGGAAGAGCAGCATGTCTAGACTGCATAATTAACTGCATGTCTAGACTGCATGTCTGCATAGTTTGCATACACAGGGCTGGCTAGTGTGTGAAACATGTATGCTTACACAGCTGTGTGAAACATGTATCTTGCATTGCAGCGCACAAGTGCGATTCATAAAAAAATATGTGTCGCAAATGGCTAAAAATACATCGCAAATTGCGATGCGATACCGGGAAAATTATTCCCTGCATCCCTTTGTACTTTTCAGCATTTTCAGTTTATAGAAATACCAAATAACATTTCATTATTGCTCCCCCCACCATAGAAGCTCGCGGCAGTTTTGGAAGCAAGGATTAAAGTTTCAAATAATAATGTTTTTAATTCTGATTTTGTTTGACTCCAGGTTTACACAGCCAGTGGAGAACCTCCATCACGGTAAACCCTCCCACCCCGATCTCGTAGGCTCACCCACAGCGACGCGAAAGAAACCCGCTGCCGATAACGATTCCGCGTTTGGCAGCTACGCACCGTCATTTGGTCGTAGGGCGGCTGCTGGTGACAAACCCCCTGCTAAAAAGGGAGGCTTCTTCGATGATGATGTCGCGGACGATGAAGACATCTTCGCACCGAAATCGAAGCAGAACGATAACTCCAACAAGCTAAGGTCAAATCTTTTCAGCGAAACGAAAACAGACTCGCCTACGAGTAAAAGCAGGAATTCGCTTGAGGGGACTGTGTTCTCCAATTCTACCAAGGCGAAGCCTGTTGCCGATAGTAACGTGATGCCATGGGAGAAGAAGACGCCGGGGAATCCGTTTGCGTTCACGCCCTCACATCCTAACAAAAGCAACGGAGTGACCGTGAACATGCCAAAGTCCAGCTTTGACGACTTTGATGATGACATTGAAGAAGTGGTCTTATGAGGGGGAACAACAACAACAAACACAGTTGTAGGAATATATAGGCACAAACATTTCAGTTATAAGAGGGACCATGTTTTTAAGAAAATGATGTACTTCTTCAGCTTTGACAATATATAATGTCCTACGAGAAGAAGCAATTGTTTCTTTTTAATAAGATTACCCTTCAATTTCACGACTGGTCCAGACTTCAAAGAAATCTCCAGGAAGAGAAGTTGTTTCTTAGCTGAAAGTCGAGCCATCACAGCTTTGTCTATGATGCTTAAGAAATCAGAAGCCAGAAGCTCAAGAAGTTAGAAGTAATACGTTTTTCAAAATTGAACTTCCGAAGATGGCATTAATACAACTCAAGTCAGATTAAAGTCAAAAGCAAAACAAATGTTTTATACTGTTTTAATAGCTCTACTTTGTAAGTAAACACAAATGGGCATTTTCAAACATGTGTTTTTGCATGCTGAATAATTCTTGCATGAGATGGTAAAACTGCCCTACTTACATGTAAATTCAAGCATTCCATGATGTCACAAGAAGAATTTTCAACCTACCATGCTGAATTGAGAATTCTTTTCTGCAAGTGAAATTTTCAAAAACAATTATTATTTCAGCAGGAATGAAAGTCTGATAATTAAGTTTGAGAATTTGTGACAGGTATATTGAAGTATATTTTTGCACTATGAAATATTTATACGGCTGTACTCTGAAATCATGATGAATTACATTGTCATATTTTGTTCACTTTGCCAAATACCTAATCATGGAAGCTTTGAATAAAAATCTTTTCAAAAAGTAACAGAAAGTAAATCATGAATTTGTCTGAAATTAAGTGTAATTAAAAATTAATAAAGTTGTGAAAATGATTAATGTATTGGTCACAGATAGATGAGCTGATGTAACTTCACCTGCTTGCGTTTGAAGTTATATTTCTAAATGCAACTAAATCATGTTTATGGCATTATAATTTACTATTGATTGCATCTTACGATTTTGAATGAGCTTAGTACAGCAAGTGGTATAGATAATATAATGATCAGCTGAAAGTGTGCATGTATTTTGCATGTCTATGGTGATAATTACAGGAATTTCTTTTGATATAATTATATCTTTTTTTATTAAAAATGTAATGCTAGGAAAATAAAATGTGTGCTGATAAAATGCTTAATTATTTCCACCTTTGATTTACATATGTTTTTATTAATGTTTTTTTTACACAGAGATAGATCTATGTTAAAACTGCTTGGAGATATTTTAAGATATTGTGACCACCTTTGATTCATATTTAAATGTTTGTTTACACAGAGATAGATCTATTTTAAAATGCTAGAAGACATTTTAAGAAAACTGTCATTGGCTTACAACCAAAATATGTTTGAATAAATTAGGAAGTCCCCAGTCGTTACCCTTGTGAAATATCAAGCACAACATGAGAATTAGTCAAATAGTCTATTTCAATGACTACAATATTGAGGTGCTAGGCTGTGTTAAATTGTAAGGCATTACAAAACAAATAAAAAAATTATATACAATTTATTTCAGGGAAGAGAATAATGTTACAAATTGATTTGATATTATGAAAGTCGACATAAATTGATGTTCATATTTAGGAAAGAAACAATTACAAAGTTTATATTACATGTAGGTATTCTAAAATTATCAGTTCTGTTTTGTTTTTTTCTTACAAAAATTAGTGAAATGAGTAATATACTTTTATAAGAACCCGGTAGACAGTTGCTCCTGCGACAAAATCTCCATCGACATCTACTCCACAGACAATTTGATCAATTTTCTGATAAGCAATGTGTTCCGGAAATTACAATACTTACTCATTTCCCTCATAAATCATAATTGTTCAAACTAAACATTTTTGAAGATCATTATTGCGATGAATTAACTATTTTATCAATGAACTGTTGCCAGACCTTTCGTTGTTGACTAATTTCATAGCAAATATCGTAGGAGTAAATGTTGATGGAGCATATGTTGTGTCACCAAAATAAACGATAGGATTTTTTTTAATACACAAATTAGGAATTATTTATAGAGATTTGCATGTTATATACATGTAGATTCAGCTACAATGAAAAGTAGATGTGTGATTGTGTTGCAAAGTAATTCAAGATGAATTTGTTAAAATAAGAAAGATAATTTAATACATGAAATTGTATTCATATTTTCTGCCTGTATATTCATGTAAAATATATATTTTCTCTGACCATTTGTTTATGTATTCATTCAGACATTCCTCAGTAACATGTTTGACACATGTACATTACATGTTTTAATCATTTGTTTGAATATAATGTATATCCAGATTTGCACATACATTGTATATCAGTACTGTACTCTATGTATGTTATTTAACAACGAATGTACTCTGCCGCTAGCTAGAACCAGTCTGTCACTTGTACAGTATGTACATGGATGTATATAAGAATAAATCTATTGATGGGGTGTTTCACAAAGATCCTAAGTTGAATTTAACTCGAAGTTGGAACTAATTATTGTGGAAAGCCGTTAGTTTATTTGTAAAATTATTGAAACAGTTCTTTTGAAAAGGCATAAAGTTTGATAAAATCAGTTAATTTTGTATATCAAGGAGCATTGAAATTATTGATTTACATTTTTGATGGAAGTCTCAAATAACTGTATTTGATGCTGTTGAATATGTTTTATGCCAGGCTACAAATGGCTTTCCATAATTGTTAGGTCCAACTTAGAGTTAAATTCAACTTAGAATCTTTGTGAAACACTTTTTAAAACAAGTTTAGAAAGTGACATTTTTTGTGGACATTTACATGTAGTGCATGTATAAAGTATCGTGTGTTAGAATTAGGTTGTATTCATATATGCATTTATTAATCAGATCAAATAGAGTGGTGAAGTGTGATGTCATCTATGACGTCATAAACACCTATTTTTAGAATTTTTAAATTTGAACTTCATTTTCAGAAAGAGCATACCAAATAATGTCTAAATACTGAAAATCAATTGAATATGTTTAGTATATGTTTAGTAAAACATAATCGGTGTTCTATATAAACTAAGGGTCAGGGATTTTCTATGTAAGGATGTACATTTTATATTCCTCTGTTTTGCATTTCACACCCACAAGACAGCAATAATAGTAGTCACTCACGGGCGTCGATCTGTCATTGATACCCATTCATCGGGGGGGGGGGGGGGGGGGATGATCTATTCATTCATCCCCCCTGATGAATAGGTATTACTTAAGTATCAACGCCCATGTAGTCACTTGTCAGTCACGGTACTGTTGGTTTGAAATGTCTTTAAATAACAAGTGTTATCTGTTGTAATAAATCTCTATAAAGAAAGTCGCACGTCGTTATCCAAATTTGCAGCTTTGCAATTATACATTACTTGAAAACTTTATATACTTAAAAATTGGTAACTTCAACCTTATTAAATACAAAAGGGTAAGAATTCCAGCAATGACATATAAGTTGTATTGAAATGTCAACTATTTCTTAATATTCTCAGCTATATATACTTATATTTGGCAAATTCATGAGCATTTTGAGACCTTTTTAACATGTCATTTTATACTTGTATTAGTTACTAATGTGTATGTAAAACCAAAAGTTCCTTCGATGATAAGAAAAGTTTACGATAAAATGATTTGTCCATGCCAATCTGTATAGTGTGTATATTATGTTTTTGTAAATACTATTTATTGAAGACATTCACGTGTGTGTGTCTTTGCTGTAAAATATGTAAACACTTTCACAGTGTAAGATACAAATCTATATTTTGTAGAAAGGATGAACTATATTGTTATGTGTCAAATGCCTTGAATACCTGTACATGTACAAATCATCGATATAGAAATACTGGATATAGCAACAGCGCCCTCTTCCTGAAACCAGCAACAGTGTGAAAAGTACACCAAAGACAAAAGTGCTCCATTCACTCGCATGAATCGATTTACGCGAATGAATGGAGCACCTTTTGTCTTGTGTGTACTTTTAGATATTTGCGGCGGCTTCAACGTCGCGCATTTGGCAGTGTGCAGCAGGATTTATCCAGTGTGTATATCGATGGTACAAATAGCTTTCAATTGTAAACTCACTTCAGAGGAATACAGAATCTGCCTACATGTTTTTACCATTACTTGTTTTTCTTATACATGTACAAGTGTATATTGTACCTGGCGGTGTCACTTCATATTCAAAGGTGGGACTCATGATTGTTCTCGAGGTATAAAATTACCCCCTATTTGCGGCGTTTCAAGTACATTTTCAGCAAATTATACCCCCTTTTTAACACAAAAACAGGTACAAAGTGGCATACAAAAATACCCATCACTTTTGCATTTTGCACATACATTAACCAAAGTACCCCTTTTTAAAGACTTCAAGTACACAGATTACATAATTTGTGGCCTTTCACAAAAAAGATACCCTAAAATAAAAAAAAAAATTTAATTAAATTTGTTCCCTTTTTTTATCATCTCCGCGAACTTGGTCATGAAAAATATACCCTTTTTTGTCCATTTCCACAAATTGTTTTGGTTCTCGAACACAAGCAAAAATTCACCCCTTTGTTCACGAAATTGTGAACGATCATGAGGGTACATGGCCAATGTGCAGTGACGACCCCAGGATATTGTAGCTGATGTTTGGACCTTAATGTAGTCATAGGCAAGTGTCGAGTTTTTTTGCTTTTGGCTTGCCATTTCCACTAGGAAAATATTTAGAAAAGGAAAAACTTGCTCATTTTCTTTAATTAGAAATTCAATGTTTAATGATGTCCTCAGTATGTAGTAATTTTGTTTAGATGCATGTGTGTGTTTGTGAACACTCTGAATTATTCTATTGATTACACAATCATGGTGTGATAAATAAACTAGATACCTTGAACAGAAACAAACAATGATGTTGTTGCTGTACTTCTATTTTCTTTTTGTTGTATTTTGTTAAATAATGGGTGGGGGGGGGGGGGGTGTTTCACTAAACACTAAAATCTATTTTTTCATTGATTCAATTGGATGAATTATCACTAAAAAACAATGCTAAAATCGATGTTAGTGTTAGTGAATGTTAGTGATCAATTACATTTCAAAAAAGTATATGAATAATTATTTAAATTTAAAATGGTTTGCATCTCTTTTGACAAGGGGCACACAATAGTTGGATCATCATGTTTCCTATTTTCTTTTCGTCAGCATTACGGTCATTTTGTCATTGAATTCTAATTTGGGAAAATACTGAATTGGATCAAATTAAAGGAATGCAACTCAAGGAATACTGACATTCCACTTCAGTTTATTTAATTTAAAAGAAAATGAACCATAACTAGAACAAAATTTCACATAAATGGATAGATTTATTTTATTTACAAATACATGTACATAAAATCATGATATGAATACAAAACAAATTGCATATTATTCCACATAAAAGCACATATCATTTATTCAAAGATCGCTTAATTGTAAGAATTTGGACGGACATTACCTTAAACACAATGTATACGAGTTTAATGCAACATTATGATAGCACGATGCGCTTTTCATACTTCACTTTCACCACTGCAGCTACAGACTTGTTACATTGTTTATACATGTTTTTCATTATAGTCCCTGCAACAACATAATATTATGTCATGTTATAAATACTAATTTGCATAATTTTTATTCATCAAATGATGTTCCCTCCTATAAATAGCATATAAGACATTTTACATTACACATAAAGAAAGCAATTATACTGAAAACTACATTGTAATTATGGGCACCTAATGTTATTTAATGATTTTGAAGCTCAACCATACTTATATTCAATTGAATACACAACGATCATTAATAATTGTAAGTACATGTACACAGGGTTGCCAAGTCTCACGCATTGAGCGTGTGACACACGCATTTCACCCCTCTCTCCCGCTCTCATGCTGATCTCTTAATATCACACGCCTTTAGAAGCATATTGGAGGGAAAAAAAAAAAAGCATATAAATACGTATATTAACGTTCAGGCGTTCCGTATGTCGTGCAAAATAATGATAATACGCGCATTTTCCCTGCAAAATCCGCCTAACCGGCCGTGAACGTACACGGCCGGCCCGGTACACCAGCCGGATTTGCGTAAATTGCACCCTAGCTAGATGAACACGTCGCCCGGCGCACTCGACATGTTACCTGTATTTTGGTAAGCAGAACATAGTGCCTTAGGGTGTTTAATGACTGTATATGAAATGTTATTTTACCTCATTAGGTATGCATCAGATTGCACGATTTCAAGTTCAAAATTGCAAAAGCTCCCTACCGTGGGAGGGGGGACACCCCCCTCCCACACCTTCCCCCCGCTCGGTCGCTTCGCTCCCTCGCTAGTGGCCCGCGCATGCTCGGTCGCTCCGCTCCCTCACAATGTCTCAATCTCACACGCTCACCTCTGCTTCAAAGTTGGCAACCCTGTGTACATTATATGAAATATTGAATTATCAAAATCTATACACAGCATAAATACAGGTACAACAGTATATAACACAAGCCACCGCAAAAATAACATAAAATATATGATACAATATATTGCACAATATAAACAATTATTAGCATATTGATAGATGCACAGTTTTTGCTCTTATATTCTCCAATCAAAATATAGTCTACTGCATAGATGACAAACAAACAACGTGAATTTACATTAAAGTCATATATGCGTGGGTTATAATGGGGTAGTCAGCAAATTCCAACTCGCACCCTACCGTAATCTCCCGAGGTAAACTCACGATATGTGTTGGAACGATCGAAGAGCGATGCTTTGAAATATCTGAACACGGGCCTTCTTATGAAATTGCATGCAACACACATCTGGTATATATTATATAGGCTACCGAGCAAATTGATCAAGCTGTCACCTCAGGCAATCGCTGATAAGATCAAACCGCGGCACTTTGAAGTCGGTGCGGTTGAGCGTATTACGTAATATTTTCGCTCGTAAACATCTCTGATGAATCTCCATTCGACCATGCTTCGTCTAGTACAAATATTCCGAACGTGACTATTTTTGATGCATATTCGACTCGGGCATTCGGAAGTGGGATAGTTTGCGATCGCTCCTTATAACTGAGCCAATAGGGATTACGTACCATGCGTAAAAGTGCGCAATATGGATCCACGCATCCAATTCCCTTTAATTTGTCAACATTAAAATGTCAACAATGAATAGTTGTCATGAACAAATTTGTTATACAATATGTAGCAATGAAAGCATATTTCAAACTTTTATACCTGATACTTTATGCAATATGATCGCACTGGACGCTTTCTTGAGATAGAATATAATATAATGCTTAGGTCCGTCTGTATTTTTTTCCCGAGATCATTATTCTGGGAATAGAATTTTGTCAATAAGCCTCTTATATCCTTTTTTGGTACATGATTAAGCATTGTGTGTACTAGCATGCAACATTGCAGTAGTGAGCGAGTTTGAAAAGAGTGATGATCAAGTCCCTGCTGCAATGGGATTTATTCATTGTCCTTTTTATAGCTTTTCCATGGTCAGGTAATCGTAGGTAAACAATTGAAAGACATTACAAACACAGATTGTTTTGTGAAGTCATTAAAGACCCATCTTTTTGTTTAAATAGGCTTCACTGTAATAATGTTTATCTTTTCTTTAAATGTATAATTTGTGTGTGTATGTTGTTTTTGTAGGTTGTAATATATTTTGTTTATTTAATTTAGTATGTAAAGCACATAGAGAGTAATCTTACTATTATGCGCTATATAAATGTATATTATTATTATTATTATTATGATGTGGAGGTAATAAACCTTGTAAAAGTAATAAAATTACCCAGTTATTTTCAAACATACTTAAAGTATTGAAGGATTTTAATAAAAACCATGCAAGCACATCTCGTAAAAGTCGTAAAAGTCGGTATATCTTTTTCCCTCAAAAGCAACACCAGCGATATCGATCTGAAAAAATATCTTAGTATATCAAAATATCGGAGTACAGATGGAGTTAATGCAATGGTGATACTGGAAGCTTTTATTGGGATAGAATACAATTGGTAATCGAGACAATTCATAGCATATTAATCTAATGCAATCATGGTGGCATATCTAGCACAAGAATTATTCATGTTTGGAATTTTTGGAAGGCAATGCACAACATTAAATACGTGTACAATAGACACAATGCAAGACAAGTGGACATTTAGATCACATACAAAACATATACATGTATATAAAAAACCTCTCTAAAAAGCAGCTGTATTTGATCTTAGTGAATAATCATATATTTTTGTTGTAGAACATTTATGGACATATCAAATGTTGAATACCGGTACTACAAGATGTTCAAATTCTGATGCAGAATTATAGGAACACATATAGATACATATAGTATACACAAATTAAATAATTATGTATATTTTGTTTACATTTTTATACTTTTACATATATATATACACATTATTTTATGCAAAAACTGTAGTAGATAAAACTGTGGGTCACGACATAATTTAGTTTGCCGACAATGCAGCCATATCTTCTTCTCATTGCAGAACGCATAGTTGATTTTGATAAACTTCCAAGACATGATTTTGATATACACATTCGAGCAACCAGAACATGTTTTAGCCTCAGTAATATGCATTTACAAACCACAATTATCTAAACAAATCTTGCAAGTTTGTTTCACTTCCATACCCTGATTCTATATAAAAACGTTCTTGATTTGATCACAGAACACATTTGTTGATTTAGCTTTAATAACACGACTTCATAAATTAAAGTCTTTGAAAAAAGGACAAATTAGAAAATTGCATCTATATAGCTATGTACTGCAAGTATTTTTTTTGTAAATACGGACTGTGATCCATGGAAGTTTCAGGGTTCAGACTCAGATTAAAAAGTATAAAAAAAAGCATGCAGTGATGATGTTGGTCTTGTCACAGAACACATTGTTGAGTTGGCTATTGAATACTTATAGAAACGGGATCCCAATAAAACTCGTTGGAATTTCCAGACTCGAATTCTAAAGTCGGAGCATGCAGCGATGACTTTGGTCTTAACTGCTGCAGAATACATTTGTTGATTTGGCTATATAATTCTGATAAAAACTGGATTCTTAGATTCAGTACCTCACGAATCGGGTTCTAATTACAGCATGCAGTGATGATTTTGGTTTTGTCATTTGGCTAATTTCTATAGAAACCAGATCCCAAAACTTGGTACCTCACAAATCACAGAGGTTCCAAACTCGGATTCTAAATTCTGAGTACGCAGCAATGATTTGGGTATTGTTGCAGAACACGTTGTTGATTTGTATAATCCCTAAAGAAACCACAGAAGATCCCTAAACTAATTGGTACCTTATAAGTCATGAAAGTTCCAGACTCTGATTCTAAAGTCTGAGCATGCACCAATGATTTTGGTATTAATTATTGTCGCAGAAAACGTTGCTGATTTGTATAATCTCTGAAGAAACCACAGAAGATATACTCGGTACCTCACAAGTCATGAAAGTTCCAGACTCTGATTCTAAAGTCGGAGCATGCACTGATGATCTTGGTCTTGTCGCAGAACACATTGTTGATTTGGCTCCCTTTGCGAGATTTCATCGTATGCCAACTGCTTTCCCTGATGAGGTGATCATTTAAGAAATAAAGAACTAGTTAGTAGTTAATTTACAAAATTAGCAGAACAACATCAATTTTGAATTCATGATTTCTCACATCTCATGCAAAACAATGACAATAGAACAACAATAATTGTACAACAAAACGACACAATAATACAAATTATGACGGAGAATGGGGAGATATAGCTAGGAGATAGAAGGAGCACATGTATGAGGTTGACAAGTCGACTGAAGTCACAGTCCTCCGTATCATATATGATATACATAGATTTGATCAGCGCTTAGAAACATTGCTAAATAAATATTGTATATTATTATTATCATTACTATTATTATTATGTTATTTGTTTCTATATTCACCCAAATAGCCGAGTGCTGATTTACAAAATGATTTGTAGATCCTTGACTTCTTATTAAGCTTCTATAATAATGTGGATGAATTGAAGCTATATACATGGTAATTTGCCTATAAACAGCTAGGTCAAGTTGATTCTGAACAATGTCAGTCAGGCAAGCCAATAATTCATAACTAAAAAGTTGTAAAGATGGCAATGGGCTAGCAACTAGCACATTTACATCAAAAGCCCCAACTGGAAGGACAATTTGTTTAGAACTATTAAAGGGATCTGGTATCTTTGTTGACATGTGCAAAAAGTGAAGAATGGTTGATTCAATGTATACTGTTGTTATCTGATATGTCCACTGGGTATTGTGTGAAAAGTTCAAGTTAAATAGACGTTATATGGCCGAGTACTATCCAGCGGATACATCTCAACACTTCAATCGTAAATTTGTCATATGGTTCTATTGTTAATACAAATACAACAAGGTATGAGGGAATGGCTAGAATTCCAAGTGGATTTTTAAGATATTTGGACAAATAGTTACCAGATCCCTTTAATATGAATGTGATGTCAGTATACTCTGGTGCTTGACCTATATAGTGATAACAATGCAAAATAGTCATAATGACAGCAAGGTAGACTCACTTTTGCAGGTCCCAGTACTTGAGCATTCCGTCTTGACCGGCAGTGACCAGAAGACCCTTTGGACAATCAGGGTCAGAATTTACAGTCTTCTCAACTCTTAGGCTCAAAGTCTCAACTCTGTATAAATGAAGAAAAAAAAAAACACAAATAAGCTAAGATCTGACTGGAATAGAACAGAAGAAATTAGTCACATCAAGTCAAATCTAATAAAATAAAATTGATCACAGTCTTGAAAATAAAAAGATCGTGACCAGAAGTGACCGAAAGAACCTTTGGATGATCAGGTCTGAACTTCATTAAGTCTTATATTGCCAACCATTAGACTCAAAGTCTCAACTCTGACACAGAAAAGAAGAAAGAAGATGCATGTGAAAAGGTGGCATTAATAATCAACCTAAAGTCAAATCAGTCAGCTTGACTGGCAGTGAACAGCTGTAGACCCTTTGGATGATCAGGGTCAGAAGTCTTCTAATCAAAAGTCTCAACTCTGACACACGTACATTTAATTTCTTTCAAAGATGAAGGTTGCATGGGTACAAACCTCTTCTCATGTTCTTCAAACGTCTTGATGCAGGTAGCATTATCCAATCGCCATAGTGACACGACCTCGCCCACAGAGCAGGCAAAGTATCCCCGGTCATAGCTGAGACCCATGATGGACGTCGTCTGGCTGATGCGTATCACCCTCGTGTGACGGCCTGTAGCAATGCTCCAAACTCGGACAGTCTGAAATTGAATTATTAATAAATACAAATGAAATTTAAATATCACTCGATCGATCTCAAACATTTAGAATAAAATAAGTACAAGCAAAAGACATAATATATCATCCCTTGGTAATAGGTGAGAGCCATGATAGATGTCGTCTGACTAATGCGTATTACCCTTGTGTGACGGCTTGTGACAATGCTCCAAACTTGAACAGTCTGCAATCGAATCGATAATACAAATGTACATGGATGAAATTTTAAAACATTACTCTATGAATGCTACCGATGACTAGCGTCACCAGAATAGACTCAAGTCACAAATCTTCATGAAATGTCCTTTAATTAAGTCTGATTGATCTATTGCCTAAAATTGCCTAAAATTGCCTAATATTATTTAATGATGCTATACATGAATTGTAGAGTTAAATAGTGTTTAGTGGTCTTAATATGATAATATTAAATATACCTAAGATTGATCACAGTGCAGCACACAAGGATCTGGGAGGAGAAGTAGTCACAATTATGGTTCAACAAAGTCAACAGGAGTTGAAAAACAGCCCGCTGGTCAAATTTTATGGTTGATTTAAGCTTAATTTCATATGTTGGGAATATTAATACCCCAACTTATAATTTCATTTTATATTAGATATACATTATTGTATTATGTACCTTATCAGCTGATCCAGTGATGACCATGGTACAGTCCTCATCCATGTCCACACAGAACACAGCCTGCCCGTGCCCAACCAGCGTGTGAAGCAATTCACAGCTACTCAGGTCCCAAAGTTTCACCTGCAAACAACAATTAATATATCATAATTGATTTGAATTACATGACATAAGCATAGTTATAATCCCCAAAGTTGAGAGAATCATATTATCATAATCAATTTCTTGAATGACAGCATCAGGATTTCAAAAACAAAACAAGAATAACAGACTGCATGCATGACGAACTTTTTTCTCGTTAATAATATCGCTAATGATATTCGTTTGTCTCGCAATGTATGGTCAACAAGGAATCTAAAGATCACAACGTTTCGTGCGCCGCTGCAACACTTCGTCAGGTGATACAAATATGCTATAAGCAAGGGTATTTATACCCTATGGCAGGCGCAGTGCGCTCTTTCCTGCTTGAGCGAGTAAGCTCCTAAATGGCCAGTAAAAGACATGTCCTATTGGCCGACGAACACGGGTGTTCCACCAATCAGCGGGCCGCTGGTTCGGCTCGTCTGTTGGACGGAAACAATAGCGTGCTGGTTCGGGCTTTTTTTTGCTTAACACTTACGTACATCATCCAATTTGTGAGCACTTACATTGTAAGGTCAAATCGACTTTACCCCTTAGTTGCCCTTTGGTTTAATAACTGTACGTAAATAAGACTTTTTTTTATTAACACAGGACTCACCAGGTTACCCTAGGAAATTGGTTACAACTTATTTCACACATAACTTAATGGGTATATAATGCTGTGCAGATTTAATAGCTGTTATTAAATTATCTTACCGTTCTGTCTTGCGAGGCGGAGGCGAGGTACTGTTTCTTCTGCGCCATGGACCAGATGGCCCCCTCGTGGCCCAGGAGGGTGCGAGCACACACCCCTTTCCTCAGGTTCCACATCTTCAGGGTGTTGTCATACGCCCCGCTGATCAGCAGGTGGGGCGTGAAGAAACGCAGGCACCAGACACCTTTCTGGAAATGGGATTTATGATAATGATAACAATTAGATAAAAATAGTTCTCTGATAAATTCAGTGATTGCAATACTTTCATCATAATCATAACCAGTGATGATGATGATGATGATTAGGTTCCACATTTTGAGGGTCTTCTCATATACTGACAAAGTGAAGACCGTGTCTACACTCGTAGCAACTGATTTTAGCAAAGCGTTTGACAGGATCGACCACCGAATCGCGATTGAGAAGTTGCTTGCCATGAATGTGTCTCCGTCTCTTGTCGCATGGATATCCAGTTTCCTGTCAAACCGGGAGCAGTGTGTGCGCTACATGTCGGAGCACTCGCAGTGGGAGAAGATCACCGCCGGAGCTCCACAAGGAACACGACTAGGACCTCTACTATTCCTCTGCATGGTCAACGATGCTTGCCGAGACAGCCCATGTTGGAAGTACGTGGACGACATGACACTGTTGGAGTGCAGAAAGGCAATAGCTCCACCAACAATACAAACTCATGTAAATGAACTTGAAGAGTGGACCCAACAAAACAAAATGAAACTCAACCCAAAGAAATGTGTTGTTATGAATGTGCAGTTCGTGAGAACGGAGACAGTAGCACCCAAGATAACAATAGGCAATCATGAATTGAACGAAGTGTCAGTAGTCAAACTACTAGGAGTACTAATCCAAAACGACTTGAAATGGTCCAGTCAAGTAAATGAAATTACCAAGCGAGCAAGCATGAGACTACATATGCTCCGCATTCTGAAGGGTTTTAAACTTCCGGCAGAAGACTTGCTGGTTGTTTATTGCTCGTATGTGCGGCCTGTTGTAGAATACTGTGCGCCTGTTTGGCATTCTGGCTTAACTGAACAACAGACCATGCAGATTGAGAGAATCCAGAAAAGAGCTTGTCGCCTCATGCTTGGTTCGCAGTACAATACCTATGTAGATGCATTAGCTACATTAGGCCTCCCATCTCTGGCCACAAGGAGAGAGAAATTGTGCTTAAATTTGGCGAAGGGATTAACAAAGCCTTCTTCCCCATTCAACCAATGGCTTCCTCCCTCACGTGCCTCATTGAGCTCACGCACACTCCGCAATGGCCAGGACTACTCGGAGGTCTTATGTAGGACCGAGAGGTACAAGAAAAGTACTCTGCCATACCTCATAAGGCTATTGAATGCAAACTCATAATAATTTATTTCTAAAGCAATTGTATTGTTGGAAGATAATACACATTGTTAGATACCAACAAACTTTTTTGAATTGCAAGTTATGTACCTTTAACCCTTTCTCACAACATCCACTGTATTTGCATATGACTGTTATTGTTATTGCTGTGCATGCTAATAGATGAAGTTGTACAATTGTTTCCCTTTTCGTCCTGAACACTGTCATGATAGCCTATACCAGTCCACTATACTAACTGACTTGAGATGAAGTTACGATTACTGACAAAAAATTATGATTAAACTATATTTTCCTCGGTGCAATATTTTTATACCCTCAAATTATTATGTTTAGATATAGGATCTGGATTATATGCATGATTTTGATTAATAGTATATTCATATTAGTAAATTATTATGGATTTATTATATTTTTTATATATACTATGTATACACTCTCATAGTTAATTATAGTTTATAGTTAATTAATTTCAGTACAATTGTAATAATTCGTTATTTCCATATTTCCTCATCTTCATGTTTTACTCTCTATTAGCTTCCATTGCTTTGTTTATTATGACGTCCATTTATGTTTTAATTTAATTCCTTGTGAGATTATAAGCATTTGTATATTTTGTATTCCTTTTTCGTAATACATTCCTATTTTTAATTAATATTAACTTTAACGAATCAAATAATTGTTTACAATAGCAATGATATAAAAGTAAATAGTTTTAAAGTTAAATTATATTTTATATGAATACTTGTATCTTTGTAATGTGTCCTTTTAAAGTAATGCATTTTATATGTATACTATTTTAATTCATTGTAAATTGTACCCAATTCAGCCAGTTGGCTGCCATGTACAATATTTTTTATACCACAATAAATAAATAAATAAAAATATGCCCCACCGATCAGCAGGTGGGGCATGAAGAAATGCAGGCACCAAACACCTTTCCAAGTTGATAATTATGATAATTATGATAATAATTAACAGATAAAATAAGTCTGTTTTAGATTGAGTGATAACAACATAATAATTACCAACAAGGACACTTAAGTAGAAAAAAAGTAATGATGATGATTACTGATTAGATTCCACTTTTTGAGGGTATTCTCATATGCTCAACTGATTGGCAAGTGAGGGATGAAGAAACATAGACACCAAATGCCTTTCTGGAAATAGATAATATAATAATCGTAGTAATATTCCTGTCTGTTTGGGCAAGTAAAATTTGACAAGTTATGATTTTACTTGCCTGAATAAGCCAGTAGAGTAAAAAGTTTGTGTGGAGACTATGTAGAGCTATATATGACGTTGATAATGATGATTATGATGAAAATGAGGAGGAAGATATCGAAAGAGGTTAGGGGGAAATTAAACTATAAGTTTGGTAGTCTACCTTTAGCAATGTTCAGTAAAAAGACAATTTAGAACATGAATGTTGATATGGCTTATATACTCACTGTTTTACTAAATATTTTGAACCAACATTGTTTTCATTATGTTAACCCGCTTCTGTCTTTTAATTCTTGTTGATTTTAAAACTAATCAATTAAATTAATTCAGAGATATTCAAACCAACAAGTATCACTCACCGTATGTCCTTTAAGTGTCTGCAGACATTGCCCTGTTCTAATGTCCCACACTCTCACAGTCCTGTCCTTACTACCGCTAGCAACACGATGCACTCCGTCAAAAGTCACGCAATGCACCCTGGAAGAAAAAATAAAAAGATGGTAAACATGTATACCCCTTTAAAATCTGTTTAGGGGGCAGAGGAGGAGAAGGAAGAAGACTGTAAGTCCTTTGAGGTGTCTAGGGACATTGCCCTGTTCTAATGTCCCACACTCTCACCGTCCTGTCCTTACTACTGCTAGCAGCACGATGCACTCCGTCAAAGGTCACGCAATGCACCCTGGAAGAGAAAATAAACATATGATAAACATGTATACCCTGTCAAAAACTGTTTTAGGGGGCAGAGGAGGAGGAGAAGGAGGAAGAAGACTGTAAGTCCTTTGAGGTGTCTGGAGGCACTGCCCTGTTCTTATGTCCCACATTCTCATTGTCCGGTCCTTACTACCACTAGCAATACGATGCACTCCGTCAAAGGTCACGCAATCAACCCTGGAAGAGTAAATAAAAAGATGATAAACATGTACCTGTCAAAAACTGTTTTAGGGGCAGAGGAGGAGGAGAAGGAGGAAGACTGTTTGTTCTTTGAGTGTCTGGAAACACTGCCCTGTTCTAATGTCCCACATTCTCACTGTCCAGTCCTTTAAAGCTAGGTCATGCAATGAACCCTATAATTAATATTATAAATCAGCAGCTAGCTTCATGAAAGGATCTTAGCTATTAAGACATCTTTGATTATGTCCTAACTCTGTGGCTGAAGCAAGTCCACCATAGGTCAAATCTGACACAGAATGTTTAGTGAAATTGTTAAACTAAACATCGGACACAAGAACAAAACTATTGAACGCACTCTACCAATAGATCTTGCCACACCACCAAAGATAAGAGGACAATACACTGATAACAGAATACTGAACTTACTTTGCCGAGTGACCTCTGACATCCACAGATTTGGCATTGCCCTCATCCCAGTTCCACCTCAAGAACACATTGTCTCTATAGATCCTCTTCCAGCGGAACGGAGGCTGTGGCAGTGGAATCTCTGGAAAGGGCAAACAAAAATAGAAAATTAGAAATTGATTTCTCATGAATTCACGTGGCTTAAGATTAGATTTTTTGTAAGAAATCAGATTTTTTGATAAGAAATAATATTTTGTTCCTCCCACACACTGCCCAGTGGCAGTTAGTTGGAATGTTAATTGCCCGAGTGGACCATCACTTGGGCAGTCACTTCCAGGCCGTCAAGTAATGACCATTCATAAACTGAGCAATTCCTATTACTGAAAGTGAATCAAGAGCATTGGCATAGCCAGGAGGGGGGGGGGGGGGGGGGACACTTGCACCCAAATACTTTGACAAAAGCAAAAACAAAGGTGTAGATCTGTGAACAAATAAGGAAATACATAAGGTGCGCCATATAACAAATCAGCGCAACCAGTACCACGCTACACCACTGAAATGGAAAATCAAAGAGAGAGGCATCTTATTTTGACTGACCTATTTTGACGTGGCTGCATTTGTCCTTCCAAATAAAGTCGTGACTCGCCAGTCGATTCCAAGTCTTAGAAACCTGAGCCGCGACAAGCAGCCATCTTGGGGAGAGGTACCCCAGAGTCCTTAGCGCCAGCGGTTGAGGCAGAAGGCTGATGAAATCCCGCGACTGCTTGAGCTATATGAATACAACATGGATTGAATAAGAGAGAGAATCATTTTATGGTCTACAACAAGGTTTTTAAAACTTACATAGAAATTTGGTTTCCATTCGCTTTCCACAAATATTTAAATGTAAAACTTTTAGATGAACATTATTTTTAATTCAATATCACAAAGAAAACTGCCAAGTACATGCATGCATGATGAACATAGATTATGCACCTGTCAAGGGTCTCATTCCTATATATAACAACGGATTGAATAGCTTGCCAAGTTAACGATGCAAACCTGTAACACTCAATATACTCACAATACTACACACATAGTAAAGTACAATATCTCTAGGAGGGCTGTCTGCTCCATACACTACCTTTAATTACCTCTTTGCAAAGAATACAAATACATCACAAAGCATTTAGATACACATTGAAGAATGGATATAATGCTACAAAGTCACAAAAAGTGACTTAATTCACATATTTTAATCATCAGGCATTATGCAGTACAAATGTTAACAATTTGAAATCCAATCAATAAATAAAAGCAGTCAATAAACTAAATCAGACTGGATGAATTCATATAGGAAAAACTTATAACAAATTAAAGATGAAGCGCTATGATGAAGACTCACCGCTGAGTGAGTGGACAGGAAGTAGAGTTGACGCTGATCCAACTTCTTTAGTAGTTTGTGCAAGAACTCATTCCTCTGGACATCTGAATATAAAGAAAACACATATAATGCTCGACTGAATGTTCATAATATGAACTAATGTAATATATGTCACATGATCCCTTGCACTTTCTCTACTTTAATTTGTACCTTTCGAAGAGCTTGTTTTTCTATTTGGGATAATTCAAATGACGGGTTTAACTGATACAATTGAATAGCCAAAATAATAATAATAATATATAGCATTTACAGAGCGCCATGTATCTAGGTGCCCTATTCAGAGGCGCATTATTACCCTTGGTCATCAGGTACAGTTAAAACCCACACAATTATATTGTACACCATCTCAACTCCCAGGGGAGCATACTAGCTCAAGCTGCCCAACGGGCGCTGAAGGCTAATTAACACCCGACCAAGTACCCATTTATACTCCTGGGTAGAGAGCAGCAATGTGGATAATTGTCTTGCAGAAGGACAAACGGAGTGGGCAGGGTTCGAACTCGGGATCTCGGGATCAGAAAGCGCGCGCTCTACCGATCTTGCCACACCACGTCCAACATAATTAATTTTTTTTAGCCAAAATAAGCTAGGGTAGTTTTTTATCTACAAAGATTTCCAAAATTTCCAAAGATGTACATCTACATGTATTCCATAAATATTGGTAAATTAAGCACAACTTTTGATATCAAAGATAATACGAAAGTAAATTTGCAAAAGCTTAATCTCAACATTTCCCAAGATCTAGGGTAATGTGAAAACTGCATGAACAATTTCTGATATATGTATATAACAAATGATAATGTACTTTTCAAAAATAATTACAGCTAGATCTTGTCAGTTCATTGCCTACACAAAGGATATCTGCTAGATTCAAAAGCTCTGCTTCTTGACTTACCAATGATAGAGAAAAATGCAACAATAGACCGCTTCTGTAATGTATGCAAAGAATATGCGCATGACGTCAGACTCCCCGTCGTCAAGCTTAACAATAGTAACTAAGTCCGGCAAGCTAGCTTGCCGGACATTGTTACTTTGTTTAAGCTTGCCGACGGGGAGTCTGACGTCATACGCATATTATTTGCATACATTACAGAAGCGGTCTATTGTGCAAGAAAATGAATACACTTACCATTCCAGCACTCTGCATACCAATGGTAGAGCTGCCATGATTCCACAGGGATGGGCTCGATGGGGGGCAATCTACCGGGTGATGTACCAGACTGAAAGAGGGAGCAGTAAACCATTACATTTTGTGAAAGATGCATGAATTAAGTATTCAATTAAAGTCAAACCAGTAAAGCTGTCTAACTCCATGATAATTACTTGGAGCTTCCACATTTCTCTTCTACCGTGTTGTTTGGCTTATGGTAGAAGAATAAAATAGGGTTAGATTTTTTTTAATGTCCCTTTAGTATGACGATATCTATCATTAATAATCATTCAGCTCAAGAGCATTAATGAACGGTCATAAACCTCATACACGTTATACAGTAATTTGTTGTAAAAACTGACGCAAATTTTCGCTTTTTTAACCAGGAAAGCAGTGTTCTTTTTCAATGAAACTTTCACACATCATTCAGACATATCTTACAATGATTTGGGTATAGGATTGAAGTCTCATGTAATTTGGGGCAATATCTGACACTTTACAGGTGCACCTTTAATGCATCAATCAATAAATCAATGAATCAATGTTAACCTATTCCAGATGGATCCAAAAAATAATTTGGCTAAGAGAGTGAATTGAACATGCAATATATTCTAAACCAAAGATTTCATCTTTTTTTAAATTTCCAAATAAAAATGCAACTTCTCGAGAGGTTTAATTATAGTTAATTTGATTGGCAGTTTTTGCCCTCAGGTAAGGAGTGTATAAGGCTGCCGCCAATCACAAAAAAGTAAGCGGGAACGTACACGGAGTACTGTTATGAAAATTAGCTGCACCCTACTCTGGGGTGCATGGCTTTTATCTTGCATAAATGTGAGACTGGTGTTACTTACGTATTTGTCTTTATTAGCAGGTCGTAATTACTTTTCATCATCCTAAACTTTCTCAAATTGGAGGGCTACGTACAAAGTCTAGATGGGGATTTCAGAATCTCAAAGAGGATGGCTTAAAGGGCAATGAAACTATGGCTTTCGGTTATTATTATCGTTTAGAGGGTGAACAGACATTTGATTTGATACATAACTTGGCAATTTTGGCCTCCTGGATCCCATGAAATCCTTACGTGAACATACCCACATTTTACTAATTCTTACGGCGGCAAAAGATGATGGGAGCGGCCATGTTCTTGAAATTACCCGACATGCTTTGCAAACTCTGACGTATGTGCTTAGGGCCGAACAAAAAGCTTTTTACTGATTTCAAAGCATCTACAAATATTCAGACAATGGTTTGAATTGGTGCTATTGAAATGCATTAGTGCATATCATTGACCGTAGTCCGCACAAACCTAATAATGGCGGCCTCCAGTGTTCGCGTGAATAGTGGTATACCCAATAGAGTTTTCACATATTTCTTCCAAAGCAGATATATCTGAGTTTGAGTAAAGTTACATAAACTCTATTCTTGAGTTGCATTGCCCTTTAAAGGTGCACCTGTAAAGTGTCTAACGTCTCCACAAACATTAATTTGAGCTATTCCACATTTCTCTTCTACCGTGTTGTTTGGCAATTATGGTAAGAGAAGAATAAAATAGGGTTAGATTTTTCAAATGCCCCTTTAGTATGACGATATCTATTATTAATAATCATTCAGCTCAAGAGCGTTTATAAACGTCATAAACATCATACTGTAATAGTTGTAAAAGCTTATGCAAATTTTCGCTTTTTTAAGCAGCAAAGCAGTGTTCTTTTTCAATGAAACTTTCACACATCATTCGGACATATCTTACAATGATTTTGGTATAGGATTGAAGTCTCAAATGTCATTTTGGGCAATATCTGACACTTTACAGGTGCACCTTAAAAATACATACCAGAGTTCGCCTTTTCCATGACAGCTGCACATCAGTCAGAGCCTTGGTAAGGAGAGGAACGTTAGATTCATCTATAGGGTTGTAACCCCTCCGCCTCCTCTCACTACGGGCATGCACCCTCCTCCTCGGAATGGAATGGCCCAAATGGTCCTGCATGTGCCGCCTGATTGGCTGATCATCCCTGGGTTGAAACAAACGCCAAAGTTATGGGGGTTAGAACACATCAACTGAGTGATGGGTGAAAATTCCATGGTAAATGAGTGCATGGGCGTTGATCTGTAATTGATACCTATTCATCAGGGGGGGATGATCTATTCGTGCTTCCCCCCTTCCCCCTGATCAATAAGTATTATGTAAGGATTGACGCCCATGAATGAGTGTCATATGACCCAAGTAATGAGCGGAAAATGCAAAATGATATTGAATAACTCATTGCACTGACTCGATCTGTACACAGTTTAAATTCTCCTGTAGAGATTCTTAAATCCAGACACCTCACTTATACATAATTTTACAACAAAAGAGAAATTTGGAAAATCAAAACATGCTCCATGCTTTTATATTGGTAATTTACAAATACAACGAGGTATGTGAGAATCGCTAGAGTTCCAAGTATGAATGCAATATCTCATAGACAATACGTTAACCGTTTGGCATTTTCTTGATTCCATTATCATAATTAAACCCCAAAAATGTCATCTTACGACTTACCTGAGACTGACAGGACTATTGGGTGCTGACTTGCTGAGGGGATGCTGAAAGGTTTTTGGTTGTGTCACGTTTGGCAGCTTGACAAGAGGCATGCTGTTTGCCGGCTTCAGTCTGTCCCAACCAGACTTAAAAGAACTGTAATATAAGTGAGAAAAGTGATATGAATTATAAATAACTAGATGGATCTTCGACTGCGCGCAGTCGAAAATTATGCCTCCGCTATCACGCGATTTTGATATCCTGAATTCATTTTTTTCCTCATATATTTCAAGTTCTGTGACCTTGACTATACGTATGACCCCAAACTTTGATGGCTACATTGGCCCCCGAAACATTCAGGTACCAAGTGAGATTGAAATCTGACATTTAGTTCTTGAGATTTTGCCATTACAAGCTTTTTTGCATATATATTGTGTCCTGTGACCTTGACCTTTGACCCCTAAATCGAATCCGATCATTGCCACCCAGATGTGTACACTCGTAGCAAGTTAGAAATTGATCCGTCAACCGGTTCTTGAGATATCGCGAGAAAGAGGCATTTTTCCACATATATTGAGTCCTGTGACCTTGACCTTTGACCTCATGAACCCTAAAATGTAATCAAATCATAACCACCCCAATATGTACGTCATACTACGTTTGAAATTAATCCGTCAACCGGTTCTTAAGATATCGCGAGAACAAAGCATTTTAGCACATATATTGAGTCCTGTGACCTTGACCTTTGACCTCATGAACCCCCAAATCTAATCAGATCATTGCCACCCCAATATGTACACTCATACTAAGTTTGAAATTGATCCGTCAACCGGTACTTGAGATATCGCGAGAACGAGGCATTTTTGCATATATATTGAGTCATGTGACCTTGACCTTTGACCTCATGACTACTAAAATCTAATCAGATCATTGTTACCCCAATATGTACACTCATACCAAGTTTGAAATTGATATGTCAACCGGTTCTTGAGTTATCGCGAGAACGAAAACGGGACGTACGTACGGACGGACGGACGGACGGACTCGACGGACAACCTGAAAACATAATGCCTCCGGCCACTTCGTTGGCAGAGGCATAAAAAGCTTTTATATCATCAAGTTAAAGGGAAAGGAAAGTAATGATAACACTTAACTATGTGACCTCAAAAACTTCTACATTACCATTCTACCTTACTGAAATAGGACAAATCTTGAAGTTTGATTGTGGCGCGCTGTTTAAATGTTTACAAATCTGATAACACAACAGGGCCCCATTCAGACACCAGAATCTTTGAATCACTTTCTTTCAAAACAACTGAAATTAACATTCAACTTTGTTCACCACTGTGTAGGTTTAAAATAGTACATAATATTTGTGACCAGCTATATCAAAACCCTGCACTTGTCGGTAAAAATCAAAATGTAGATTTTCATACCATTAGAAAGGCCATCATCACAAGGTTTCATTGGATGCTTTGTTCAAACTGGTTAATAATTGGTGAAGATATGATTGTTTCAATCTTACAATCATAAGTCCTTTACACACATTTTGTGAACTTAAAATGCCCATTTCTTCTAAACATGAATTACTGACAAATGCAGGGTTTTGCTATAGCCGGTCATATGGCTAAGTAGGTATGGCACCACATTCTAGCAATCCACAGGTCTTGGGTTTGATTTTTGTCAAAAGTCAAATTTTCTACAATATTTATTAATATTATTATTATTTTTGTTTAGTTTTCCAGGTTATATAGCCTCTTCAGTCCTTTTAGCACTGTTCTCCCAATATGTACATGTTTTGTATATCAATGTAGGTTTGCTTCAGTAAATTGGCAGATCTATTTGCAAATGGTGATGGGGTGTGGTGTGGATAAAGCAAAGTATGTGTCGAATTGGAATACAAACATGTATGTGACAACACCACAAAATGACCAATAAGTCTGGGAAAATGATTATGCTGATTTTCATGTGACATCAAAGTAGAATAATTACCTTTAAAATGGTATATAATTTGTCATATTCAGACAAGGCAAATCATCTGAAAATGAGCCCCAAAGATTTGGAAAATGGATGAAGCAGTTTTAAGACAAGGGAGAAACAGGCCACTTCAAAGATCGGCATCCATTCAAGCGCTGTAATCTGATAATTTTCATTCAATGAAAAAACCTACTTAAACATGATTTGTGACGATAAAAATTTCATAGAAGGTAGATTAAGATACCTTCATTCAGGAAATATAAAAATCCTGAATCTCATACTTTTAACCAAATTTGACTATTTCAGCTAATTACAGAGAAACTATATCCGCAACATAACAGTCGTTTTGTGGTGTGAGGTGGGATATAATAGATTATTAAAGGGTACCACCACCCAAAAATAATATTCTTATAAATGAAAGGTTACATCTTTAGTAGTCCATTCCATCAACAAGTTCAGAAAAAAATGTTTTCAGAAGAAAACTAAAATTAGAAACGCATTACCATTCTAACTCATGCGTTCATGGGTCTGCATGTACGAAGACTACCTTTGTCCAGAGCGAACGAATCGTCCGGGATTCTATTGTCTCCAAACGTATGCGTGAATAGCATTGGCGCACTCGCAAATGTTTGGCCCGTACGGAACCAGGAAATAATAGTGGTTCCGTAAGTGGTGGTAATTAATTGCATTGTTTATGAATTAGACAGCCCTTTGCAAAATGTTGGGTATCTATTTGATATCACAAAACGGTACCAAAACATATAATTATGTGTTGTTCTTTGCCTGGTGCATGGTCCCCTTTAATGTTTATCAGCAAAAGTAGGGCTAAAAAATAAGATACTCACACTTGTTTTTGTTCATCCTCAAGGTGAGGTTTGATGACAGGAAGTGGGTGCTCTTTGTTCAGTCTCTTCACATCTGTTCGACGCTGCAAATGGGCGCTGTATGAGACGCAATTGTGACATATATACAATAATCAATCAAATATTGAAAAACACCAATATGAAACAAAATCATATCATCTAAAGTGCAATAAATCGTGGATAGTCATACAATATGTAATATATAGATTCCATTATGCTGTACAAAATGTAGTATCTCAAGTAAGAGATATATATCAATGTTTTCTGCAAATTCAGTTATTCACATCATGCATCGAAGAAGTTGTTTTTAGAAACTTTCAAACATAAACAACTTTTTAAAATGTGTTAATTTCTTCATGTGTATTTAACAAACTTCCATCACACGGACCTTACACATTTCAAGAGTTGTCTATGTTTTTATAATTGCCATTGAATACTTAATTTTGATAGGCCAGGTCTTTTGTTTACCTGTGTGCATGGTGATAGTTTCTTACAGCCCTTCTTGCTTTGATCTCCCTGCTCGTGTGAGTGCTAATAGGACTGAAGTGATGCTCTGGGTATTTCTGCGTCGCTGTGTACATAAAGTCTCTATGTAACGCTGGCTGGAGTGCGGTCCATAGGAAGTTATATTGGGAGAAGTTGCTGCGCTGCAAAATGCCCTCTAAGATTTGACATCGCTGCATGTGTACACCAAAAAAAAATTCAAGAAAGATTGGAGAAAAAAATTCCTAAATGACATTTCAATCTGTATTGAGATACATTTGTAAAGTTTCAAAACAAATAATAGTTGAAAACTAAATCTCTGTAGGCTGGCTGTGAAAATGAGACAACACACGATTCCTGGCCAAACATTAAATTTACATTACTACAAAAATGTAAGTTGTCAATGATGAAATCAATAATAGAATTATTCAGACAAATCTTACAATCATATTAGTGTATCATTGAATTCTTAAATATGACGTTTGGAAAATTCTAAAAAAAAAGGTTAAATGGATCACTTCGACTCCAAAAAATTCATTTTTTAAAACTGATTATAAATTAGTCTAAACCTGTTCTCACCTGTGAGTGAGACCACTTGTCCAGCCAGATGTTGAAGTGATCCAGCTGCCGGGAGAACTCCATGTCGTTCCCGCTCTCCATCTCCCGTCCCCGGAATGAGTGCCATCCGTCGAGCACCACGCACCCCTCTCCATCTACCCCTTCCCCCTTCCCGCCCTCTCCCCTACCCCGACCTCGCCCTGATAGCAAGATATCCCCTAGCTGGAAGCCTGAATCATTAGATTTACTGTCCTCCATAGCATCTCTGTTTGAAATGACATCCTGCTGGCCTGAGTTCTCATTGCTGACGACACTGTCACAACCCTCTCCAGCACCGTTGACCTTGTCATGCTCTTGATCAGCACCACTGGTGGTATAGTTTGTATCGGTACTGGTATTTCCTGGACCTTCTTCAGCACCGTTGACATTGTCACAAACATCTTGTGCACCATTTATATTGTCGTACCCAGCTTCTCCAGCACCGTTGACATTGATGTGACCTTCTCCCGAACCATTGACATTGATGTGGCTTTCTCCAGCACCATTGACATTCACATGACCCTTTCCATCGATGACTCCTACTGGCAAGGTGACCTTGAAGCTTGGTGCGATGTCGCTGGAAGGCAAGGTGACCTTGAGGCCTGGTGTTATATCATTGGCCAGAGGGTTGGAAGAAGCAGGTAGCAGGGTCTCCATATTGGTGGTTTGATGTAGAAAGGCCCTTGCTGGGTTCTTCTATGGAATCCACCAACTAATAGTGTAGTATTGAATACTGAAAGTGCTGAAAAGAACAAACAAATACAGGCATTATTACTTTTAATTCAAGAATCTTTAAATGGTGAGAGTGAGAACATTTTGGTTATCAATTGGGAAAAAAAGGGATTTGGAAAATACTGCTGAAAACTGCTTGTCTACTAAAAAATCGCCAATGTGATAAAATGAGAGTCGTATACAGCCTAGCTTTCAATCCTAGCAGGATCTTCTTCAGGGCAAATGACAGAAAAAAAAGGGTTTATAATTTCTACTGCCTAACACAGGAACATTTACATTGTGCTACATAGTACATTTAACTATAATATGGCATTTTGTTGTCCATATGATTTGTGACCGGCTATAGCAAAACCCACCACTTGTCGGCATTACGTTTCACCCAAGTTAGAAAATAACCGCTTCTCAGGCCTGAGGAGAGGTTGAGAGATTCGTGCCTCTAGTAGAATTTTATCACCGTTTACACCGTTCTTATCGGTTTACTGCGTGTAACCGGAGGAGATTATCTCTATAATACCACTAGGTCTCGGGGGGCAGTTAACAGGGCATGGAATGTTGACGAAAGCTATTAAAATGGTTGAGTTGATTTCCACCGTGGTGGAGATCACGGCTAACTTAGTGAAACGTAATGGTAATTATGTTTTGCAGTTATGGGCTTCCAAAGTTGAAAATTGGTCCCAGGGTCAAAAATGGATTTGGGCATAGCTCTTTTTAATGCAAAATAAATCAAGTTGAAATATTAATCCCGTGTAAAGTTATTTAGGATTTTGTATAACAATTATGCATGGTTGTAATAGTAATTGTCATACTTAAATCCTTGATATCTAATTTTCAACTTAACGCATTATGAGGTATCAAACGAAATATCAAATTGGATTTTTTACCAACAAGTCGTGGCTTTTGCTGTAGCCGGTCACATTTATTTGTTTTTGCAGAGATAATAGTCATGCCCATGGTAACTTGCTTTGCCTTGTGGCCCAGTGAGGGAAGTAATTAAACAAGTAAATGTCTAATTCTAATGCCGGCACAAAATAGAGAAAAATCATTACAATTATGTTGTATTTGGGCAATTGCCATTGCATGATTGTCTACACTACACAGAATCAGGACCATTTTCTGGTACATGTAGAGTGCATGATGTGGAAATAAGAAATTAAATTTGATGACCTGAAGTTATGAAGGCGAAGGTTGAAGCTAATTTATTTGTTAGAGGCCAGCGGGCATTAGATTGACAAATCCTTTTTAAAGGGCAGACAGTCAAGGATTGCAATTAAAGAGGCCATGGGCTGGCATGAAAATGATAGATTTGTGAATTTTGTCGATCTATCTATCTATTCTATTTCTAAGCGCCAAAGCGGGCATGTGCTATCTAATTTCAAGCTAATTTTCAACCTACCCTGAAATGGCAGATGTCAGCAATAAATAAAGTATATTACAGAAAAATGCAGGTATGGATGTGAGCCTCAGTCTGAGAAAATAACACAATTTAATTAATTTTGTTGAATCAATGATGCCAAAAAATAAGTCTGAGTCTGACTCATACCGTGTTCTTTTACAAAGGTTCAACCTCGAAACCCTTTGTGATCGTCGCACTTTAATTTTAACTCAATTTGCTAAGTCTCTTTTGCTTTCTGATCGTCATCGCCATTTATTGCCCCAAACTCGTTTTGATTTAACCGGTCTAAATTTACGGAATTCTCAAATCCTCCATATGCCTCAGACTCGGACCCAACGCTATAGGAAATCCTCGATTCCATCTCTCATTCGATTACTCAATTAATGTACTTTTTAATATCACATTTAATCATTAGATTTATCTGTTATTGATATGATCAATTTAATTTATAAATGTTAAGAATATATTATAAAATAAAGATGCTTTCAACTAAATCTCAATTTTTTAATTGAAAATACTTTGTAAACTGTTAATGATCCTTGTGTTTGTTAGTAAATAAGATCAATTTAATTCATGTTAAGGATATTATATAAAAATGAAACTTAGTCAATTATTCAATTTCAATTGAAGATACTTTGTTATAATGGACTTTGTAGTTATTGAATGTTAAATTGAATTTGTGTTAAGAATTTAATACAAATTAAAACTTGTTAATTATCAACTTTAATTATAGACACTTTGTATAATGTAGGCTACTTTGTATAAATGGAATGCGATAAATTTAATTTGGGTTAGGAATATAACAAAAATTAAAACTCAGACACTTTGTATAATGTACTTTGTATAAATGGAATGCGATAAATTTAATTTGGGTTAGGAATATAACAAAAATTAAAACTCGTTTAATTACTCAATCTTTTTAAAGATACTTTGTATTGTCTCCTTTTATATCATATTACATAAGAACGTTTTTAATCAAGTCTCATTTTAAATTGAAAATACTTTGTATTAATTAATGTACTTTGTATTTGTTATTGAAAATAATCATAATAAAATTATTTAATTTCTCAATTACATATGAAGATACTCTGTATTATTATACCTTGTATTTGTTATTGAAAATTAATTTATGTTCAGGATATAATGTACATGTAAGATAAAATTAAGTTAATTATTCAATTTTAATTGATGATACTTTGGATTTGCTA